>RJWT010002757.1:0-39268 GCA_004365215.1 Cuniculus paca | reverse complement strand
AGCCAATGGTGAAGGGGTGCAGACTCCTACCTGTCTGTTGGTAAGGTCCCAAGCTGCACAGCCAGGTGGAATTCGCTGTATGCACCCCCAACCCAAGTGAGGCCCAGAGAATCAGCTGCCAGGCCACTCTGGGTGAATGTGTGGGGCCTAGGCAGGACCCCAGAGATGTCCTGAATGGCCTGGGCCAATGGGGCACAGACACAAACCGAAGCCCCCACCAGGCTCCTGGGAAAGTCCCAAGCTGAAGGGCTAGGCAGAATTCGCTGGTCACGCCCCCAACCCAAGCCCCATTGAGAGCAGCCGCTGCTGGGCTGCCCCGGGCGCGCGAGCGGGGTGCTGGGAGGACCCCAGTGATGCCCTGAATGTCCTTGGCCGGCGGGGGCTGGGTGCCGATTTCTATGGGTCTTGTCGCCCTTTCCCCAGGTGCACAGCTATGTGGGGTTGGCTGTGCATGCCCCGAGTGGTCCGGAGCAGCCTGGGCCACGCTGCTCCCGGTGAGTGGGTGGGGCGCAGGCAGGCAGGGCCCCAGGGATGCCCCGAATGTCTGTGGCCGATGCCCGATGGACACAAACTCCTACCAGTCTCTTGGCGAAGTCCCAAGCTGCTGGGCAAGGCAGAACTCACTGGTCACGCCCCCTACTCAAGCGGCTGGCTGGGCCGCCTGTGGCGCGCGGGTGGGGTGCTGGAGGACCCCAGGGACGCCCCGAACGTTCCTGGCAGGCGGGGGCTGGGCGCCGATCTCTATGGGTCTTGTCGCCCTTTCCCCAGGTGCACAGCTAGGTGGGGTTGGGTATGCACGCCCCTGACGGTCTGGAGCTGCCTGGGCCACGCTGCTCCCGGTGAGTGGGCGGGGCGCGGGTAGGCAGGGCCCCAGGGACGCCCGGAAGGTCTGTGGCCCATGGATGGGGGATGGACGCAAACTCCTACCGGTCTCTTGGCGAAGTCCCAAGCCGCTCGGCCTTTCTTCTTTAATTTCATCTGTGAGCCATTGGTTGTTCAGGAGGGTATTATTTAATTTACATGTGTTTATGGAATATTTGTACTTTCTTTTGTTATTAATTCCCAATTTCAGTGCGCCATGGTTGAATAATATGCATGGGATAATTTCACTTCCTCTGTATTTACTTAAGCGTATTCTATGGGCTAATATATGGTCTACTTTAGAGAACATCCTATGTGCAAATGAGAAGAATTGTATTCTGATGTATTCTGTAAAATTTTGTTCACAGGTTTGATTCAGTTCTATTACTTTACTGACTTTTTGTTTAGTTGATATACCTCTTTTTGACAATGGGGTTTTAAGGTTCCCTGTTGCAATTGTGTTAATACTTATTTGATTTTTCATGTATATTATTATTTGTCTTATATAGATGGGTGCCCCTGTATTTGATGCATATATATTTATGATTGTTATCTCTTCCTGTTTTATTTTTTCCCCTAACAAGTATGTAATGACCTTCTTTATCTCTTTTGATCATTCTTGGTAGGAAGTTCACACTGTCTGCAAACAGAATAGCTACTCCTGCTTTTTTTGTGGGTTCCTGTTGCATGAAATGTTGTTTTCCATCCTTTGACTTTCAGTCTGAATTTCCTTTTGGGTTAGATGGGTTTCTTGCATACAGCATATGGTCAGATGTTGTTTCTTGATCCATTCTGCCAGTCTGTTTCTTTTAATTGGTGAATTGAGGTCATTTTACATTAATGGCTATAACTGATATATATTGTCTTATTTTTGTCATGTTATCTTTCTTTTTGTCATATTGGTTCTTTATCTTTCCCCTGTGTTTAATTGTTTGTCCTGCTTGGTGGCTTTTTTCTGTTGTTGTTCTAGGAATTGTGGTCATTTTTATCTCTATCTAAAATATCTTTCAGTAAGTTCTCTTTCTAGGTTTGGTTAAGTGGACAGGAATTTCTTCAGTTGTTCTTTGTCATGGTAGTATCTTGTTTCTCCATTAATTTTGAAGGAAAATTTTGCAGGGTACATCAGTCTGGGTTGGAAGTTGTTTTCTTTCAGTACTGAAATACTTCACTCCAAGCTCTTCTTGCCTTGAGGGTTTGTGTTGGGAAGTTGGCCATGATTCTAATGGGCTTTCCTTGATAGTTGATCTGTTTGTTTTCTGTAACATCTTTTATTGTTTTTTTGTTTTGTTTTGTTTTGTTTTGTTTTGTTTTTGAGCTGAACTTCTGGGATCTTCATTATTATATGTCTGTGTACATTTATTTTGGTTATGGCTGCTTGGAATGCTATATGCCTCACTTATCTGTATGTCCGATTCTGTTTCCATACTTGGGACGTTTTCTATTACTTCTGCAAATAGTTTTTTTAACTGTCCTTTGTGTCGATTCCTGCTTTTTCATTGACACCTATCATTCTTACATTGTTTTTCTTTGCATAATCATGGAGTCATTGAATTGTTATTCTATGGTCCCTTGTTATTTTTATGAGATCTTTCCCTTCATGAAGGGAAAGACCCTGTCTTCAAGGTCTGAAAATCTGTCATTAGTTTTGTTCAATCTGTTTTGCCAGTTTTCAATGGAATTTTTAACTTCCTGGATAGCTCCTTGAATCTGTTTCATGTATTCTATTTCTTTCCCATGTTGTCCTTTCAAGGTTTCCATCATTTTTCTATGCTCCTACTTTTATTTATCTATGTCTTCTTTATCTGTGCTGGTGAGCAATTCCTTCATTAAGGTTGTCAGTTCATTTTTTACTTCAGAGATTATTTCTGATCTGACTTTGTCATAGCCTTGTGAATTTGTTTTTTTTACTTCACTTACTATCTTTTCAGAAATTTCAGGTGTGTGTTTTCCATTGCCTTCCTACTTCAATGTCTCCTGCACTTTTTCCAGATGGGCTGGAAGTCTGAGATTGCATTTTGCTTTTTCATCTTGTCATTTTCCCCTCTTGGTTCACATTTCAATCTTTTCAACCCCACTAATCTCACCTGTGTGTTGTGTGTGTCTTAGTCAGGGTCCTACTGTGTGGCTGGCATTCACCCAGTTGCCAGGTTCCACAGTGTAAGAGAGGGGCCAGTCACCTGAATTGCTCCTGCAGGGCCAGTTGAGTGAATTCTGGATTCCTCCAGGCTGACTAGCCTAGGAATATTGAGGGGAACCAACATTTTCTCATTTTGTTACTGTGGCTTCCAACATTTCCAGGCCACCAGACCAATCTGTCCATGGTATGCATCCTAGCTGGGGCTGTACTGTGTCACTGGGGGTCTTGCATGCCTCCCTGGGTTGCTCCACGTGAGGGAGGCCACACCAACACTGTCACAGACCCCCAGCAGTCTTCTGGATGGAGGAAGGGCTCGCCCACATTCTCACTAGACCACCAAGGTCCTCCAGGTCAGAGGAGGGGTCAGTGAGGCTCTTGCTGGCCTGCCAAGGTCCTCTGAGTTGAGGAAGGGTTCACCCGAACTCTTGCTGGTTGTTGAGCTCCAGTAGGTAGGGGGAGGGACCACTGAGGCTCTTCCAGTCTGCTGAGGTCCTCCAGGTGGGAGAGTATCAATGTACTGTTAATAATGATCCTGTTGAGGGATCAGAAAGTAACCAGAACTTATGGTCCAATTGGGAGTTCTTCCATTTCCAAAATATGATGTTTGTATAGAACTATTAGAATCTTTTTATTTTCTAGTCCCCCACCTCTACCCTGGGCTGTAGAATTGAAGCTAGAATTTCCCTTTTGATACAGGAATGAAAAATGAACATGTTCTTTGTAAATTGATGTTTAGTAACTAATTATAAACTTGAAATACTAGAATTTATTCTAAAACTAATCCTAGGTAGTCTTATGAAAACATCACTTAATGATTTTTTGAATCTGTATTCATATTTGTTTTCAAGATATTTTAAATTACATATTTTTCTCTTTTTTTCAGAGTTGCTTATTTGAGGGCTGCTTTTTTTGTGTTGAGGCATAGTTCGTAAGAGGCTGCATTGTTTTGATAAGGCTTCTTATAACTATGACTGGTTGATTTTCTCTCATCTTCCAAGAAGGGCATTTTTTAGAGTCATAAAGTCATGTGCTCACTAACTTTGGGGACTATTTGCACATGAGTACTGATAAAAATTAAAACTCAAGTTGACTTCACTGCATGTTACCCCATGGATATTGATAATGGAAGGAATACCTTGCCTATAGTATACTGTCATTTCTGAACTGAAAAGTTGAGGATGAAGCATAATTTTTTTATTTGCATAGATCATAAAAATTTAAAAGTAAAGTATACTGAGCTCTCTCATTGACCTCAGCAGATCAAGTGGTCTGATAGCGTTAATTCAGATTTAAGAAATCATTTGAGTTTTGGTTTGTGTAGATTTACAATCTACATATAATGCTATTAAAACAGATAGCTTTTATAATTCCATGTGTGCACATGGGCTGCCTCCCAACCCCTTCCACATCTGCCACTAAATTTTGTAAACTGGCATTGTAACTTTACAACAATGTTTTGTGTGGCACCAACTTTATAAACTTTACAGTGCAATACATGTTATTTTTCTGAGGCAGACCAAAGGTATTTGCTGCCTTCTTTAGCAGCATTTGATAGAGGATCTTTTATATGTTTGTATTAGGTAAAAGTAAACTAGATCAAAAATCTTTTTTGAAATCTTAAACCATGTACCAAGTTTTTGGTTAAAATTATGTGGGATAAGTTAAATTCTATTTTGTTAACCAACATTGTATATTTCTGTAAGCATAGTTCTGTTGAAATAAGGTTTTAAAAAGCTAAAAACAGAGTGCACGGAGGGCTGTGGAGGCCACAGGGTCCTGCCCAGCGACCCCAAGCAGCTGGGGAACATCGGTGTGCCATGTGGGGTGAGCTGAAAGCCTGCACAGCATACTCCATCTAGCTGTGCAGCCTTGGTGCGCTGCTCGGAACCTGGAAAGGCCCTGCCCAGTGACCCCAAGCAGCCAGGGAGCTTCAGTGCACCACATAGCATGAACCGAAGGCCTGCACAGCATATTCCATGTAGCCATGCAGCCTTGGTGAGCTGCTCAGAAACTTGTAGGACCCTGCCCAGCAATCCCAAGCAGCCAGGGAACCTTGGTGCACTGTTTGGGTCCTGGTAGGGCCCTGCCAGTGACTGCAAGCAGCCGGGGAGCTTTGGTGTGCTGCATGGCATGAGTGAAGGCCTGCACAGCATACTCCACCTAGCCATGTAGCCCTGGTAGCCACTCGGGACCTGGTAGGGCCCTGCCCTGCAACCCCAAGCAACTGAGGAACCTTGGTGCACTGCTTGGGTCCGGGTAGGGCTCTGCCCTGTGATTCCAAGCAGCCAGGGAGGCCTGGTGTGCCATTTGTGTCCTGATAGGGTCCCATACAGTGACCCCAAGAAGCCAGGGAGCGTTGGTGCACCATTCTGGACGTGGTAGGGCCCAGCCCAGTAACTCGAAGCAGCCAGGGAGCCTCGGTGTGCCATGTGGGGCATACTGAAGGTCTGCCCAGAATACTCCGCCCATTCAGGGAGCCCTTGAGTGCAACTGGGACCTGGTAAGGCCTGCCTAATGACCCTCACTCAACTGGGGAAATTCCCTCCAGTATCCTCAACCCAGGAAACAACTGAGACTTTACATTCAGGTGCCACAGGGGAATACAGAAAAATGACAAAATGAAAGAGTAAAATGCAATCTCAAACCTCCAGCCCATCCCAAACAAGCATAGTAGTTATGGACATAGAAAAAAGTGTAAGTCACATACCTGAAACTTCTCAAATGATAGCAACTGAAGTAAAGAAGCAGCTCCATGAGGCTGTAAAGGAAATCAGATCAGAAATAATCTCCCAGGTAAATCAAGAAATGACAAACATAATGAAAGATATGCTGAACACATCTAAAGAAGACATAGTTAAAAAAAATAGAGGAGCACTGCAAAAGGATGGAAACCTGGAATGAACAATATAAGAAAGAATTATAATGCATGAAACAGATTCAAAGATATATCCAGGAAATCAAAAATTCCATCAAAAGTTGGCAAAACTGCCTGAATGAATGTGAAGATACACTTTGAGACCTTGAACACAAGATTGCAGCTAGTGAATAAGAAAGGAAAGATCTTTTAAAAATAACAAGGAATCAGGAAATAATAATTCAATAGTTACAAGACAATGCAAAGAAAAACAATATAAGATTGATAGATATAAATGAAAAAGGTGACAACACAAATGTTATAAAAGGACTATTTACAGAAGTAATAGCTCAAAATTTCCCAAACATGGGAAAGGAAACTGACATACAGATAAGCGAAGCATATAGAACTCCAACTAGCCATAACCAAAATAAATCAACACTCAGACATATAATTATCAGCATTCCAGAAATTCAACATAAGAACAGAATATTAAAAGCTCTTAGAGAAAAGAAGCAAGTCACCTATAAAGGAAAGCCCATCAGAATTACAGCAGACTTCTCAACACAAACAATGAAGTCAAGAAGAGCATGGAGTGAAGTATTTCAAATCCTAAAGGAAAATAACCTCCAACCCAGACTGATGTACCCTGCAAAACTATCCTTCAAAATCAATGGAGAAATAAGATACTTCCACGACAAAGTACAGCTGAAGAACCTCATGACCACCAAACCAACCCCACAAAGAATACTGAAAGATATTGTAGACAGACATAAAAATAACTATGACTTCAAGAACATCAACTGAAAAAAACCACCAACCAGGGCAAACAAACACAGGGGAAAGATAAAGAACCAACAGCAGAAAGATAACATGGCAAAAATAAGACAATATATATCAGTTATAGCCATTAATGTAAAATGACCTCAGTTCACCAATCAAAAGGAACAGATTGGCAGAATGGATCAAGAAACAACATCCAACCATGCAAGAAACCCATTTAACCCAAAAGGAAATTCATAGACTGAAAGTCAAAGGATGGAAAACAACATTTCATGCAACAGGAACCCACAAAAAAAGCACGAGTAGCTATTCTGTTTGCAGACAGTGTGAACTTTCTACCAAGAATGATCAAAAGAGATAAAGAAGGTCATTACATACTTGTTAGGGGAAAAATAAAACAGAAAGAGATAATCATAAATATATATGCACCAAATACAGGGGCACCCAACCATATAAGACATAATTTACATGAAATATCAAATAAATACTAACATAATTATAATGGGAGACCTTAGCACCCTTTGACACAGAGAGATCAACTAGACAGAAAATCAGCAAAGAAATCACAGAACTGGATCAAACTTGTGAACAAATGGAGTTGGTAGATGTGTACAGAGTGTTTCACCCAACAACATCAGAATATACATTTTTCTCAGCTTCACATGGGACAGTCTCTAAAATAGATCATATACTACCCCATAGAACATGCTTAAGTAAATGCAAAAGAATTGAAATTATCCCATGCATATTATCTGATCATAGTGCCATGAAACTAAAAATTAATGACAAAAGAAACTGCAAAAGCTGCATAAACACATGGAAATTAAATAATACACTCCTGAACAATCAATTGGTCACAGAGGAAATTAAAGATGAAATTAAACAATACCTACAAGCAAATGAAAATGGAAATACAACCTACTAGAACCTGTGGGATGCAATGAAAGAAGTCCTCACAGGAAAATTTATTGCGTTGAATTCCCACATCAGAAAAACAGAACAAACACAAACAAATAACTTGATGCTATACCTCAAACATCTAGAAAAAGAATAGCAAGTCAAGCCCAAAGCCAAAAGATGGGAGAAAATTATTAAGATCAGGGCAGAAATTAACACAATTGAGACTATGAAAACAATACAATTAATGAAACGAAGAGTTGGTTCTTTGAAAGAATAAATAAAATTGATAAGCCCCTAGCCAACCTTATTAAAAAAAGAGAAGAAAAAACTCAAATTCATGCAATAAGGTATGAAAAAGGTGAAATCCCTACAGACCCTGTGGAAATACAGAAGATCATCAATACCTACTTCAAAAATCTTTATTCTCATAAGTTTGATAACACAGAATAAATGGACAGATGCCTAGAAACATAGGAATTACTAAAGCTGGATCAAGAAGATGTAAAACTGCTGAACAACCCAATTTCAGTTAATAAAATCAAAAATGTAATTAGAACCTTACCAACAAACAATAGCTCAGGTCCTGATGGTTTCACAGCTGAATTCTACAAGAAATTCGAGGAAGACTTAATACCAACACGCCTCAAACTCTTTGCTCAAATTAAAAGGGAAGCAAATCTCTCTAACTCATTCCTGGAAGCAAGTATTGCCCTAATACCAAAACCAGAGAAAGACCCAACCAAAAAAAGAACTACAGGCCAGTCTTCCTAATGAGCATAGAGGCAAAAATTCTCAATAAAAGACTAGCAAATAGAATACAGCAAGTCATCAAGAAGATTATACACTATGACCAACTGGGATTCATCCCAGGAATGCAGGGATGATTCAACATACACAAATCAATAAATGTAACACACCCTATCAGTAGAGCCAGAGATAAGAATCACATGATCATCTCAATAGATGCAGAAAAAGCTTATTGATAAAGTCCAACACTCATTCATGATAAGAACCCTACAGAAAATCAAAGTAGATGGTCGTTACATCAACCTGATAAAAGCCATCTATGACAAACCAACAGCCAGATTCATATTAAATGGTCAAAAACTGAAAGCATTCACTGTAAAATCAGAAACAAGACAAGGCTGTCCACTATCATCACTCCTATTCAATAGAGTGCTGGAAACATTAGTCAGAGCAATTAGACAAGAGTGAGAAATAAAAGGAATAAAGATAGGAAAGGAAGAAGTTAAAGTATCATTATTTGCAAATGACATGGTATTCTACATGGAAGATCCCCCAAAACTCCATTAAAAGACTTGTAGATGTAATAAACAAATTCAGTAATGTAGCTGGATACAAAGTCAATACTCAAAAATCAATAGCATTCCTGTACACAAACAACAAACTCACTGAGAGAGAAATAAGAGAAACCACACCCTTCACAATCACATCCAAATAAATGAAATACTCAGGAATCAATCTAACAAAGGAAGTAAAAGATCTGTACAGTGAAAATTACAGTAGTCTAAAAGGATTTCAGAAAATGGAAATACATTTCTTGTTCATGGCTATGAAGAACAAATATTGTGAAAATGGCCATTCTCCCAAATTGTTACACAGATTTTATGCAATTCCAATCAAAATACTATCAGCATACCTCACAGATCTAGAGAAATCATTCCTAAAATTCATCTGGAACCAGAAGAGACCTAGAATAGCAAAGGCAGTTCTGGGCAACAAAGGCAAGACAGGAGGCATCACAATCCCTGACTTGAAGTTATACTACAAAGGTACTGTGATAAAATCAGCATGGTACTGAAATAAAAAAAGACCTGAAGATCCATGGAATAGATTAGAAGATACATCCATACCTACAAAGACACTCAGCCACCTTACCTTTGACAAAGAGGCTAAACATGTTCACTGGAAGAAAGATAGCCTCTTTAATAAGTGGTGCTGGAAACACTGGCTTTCCATATGCCAAAAACTAAAACTAGACACATGTCTACCACCATACACTAAACTAAAGTAAAAATGGATCAAAGATCTAAATATTAAAACAGAAACACTAAATCTATTGGAAAACAAAATAGGTAGAAATCTTGAAGACATAGGGCTAGGCAGAAAATTCATGAACAAAAATCCAACTGCACGGAAAATACTTCCCAGAATCAACAACTGGGATCTTGTTTTATTAAAGAGTTTTTGCATGTCAAAAGAAATCTGCAACACAGTGAAAAGAAAACCCACGAATTGGGAAAAAATCTTAGTCAGTTGTCCCTCAGACAAAGGTCTTCTATCTGGCACATATAAAGAATTAAAAAAAAATCAGGTCCTCGAAATTCAAAGACCCAATCCAAAAATGGGCATCTGAGGTGAATATGCATTTCTCAGCTGAAGAAGTACAAATGGCAAATACATGAAAAAGTGTTCAGCATCATTGGTCATTAGAGAAATGCAAATTAAATCAACACTGAGATTCTATCTCACTGCAGAAAGAATAGCCAAGATCAAGAAAACAACCAATAACAAATGCTGGAGAGTCTGTGGAGAAAAAGGAACTCTTCTGCACTGTTGGTGGGAGTGTAGACTGGTACAACCACTGTGGAAATCAGTGTGGAGGTTCCTCAAAAACCTGGTATTGGAGGTCCCATTCAACCCAGCTGTCATGCTTCTGGGCATATTCCCAGAAGAATTGAGAATGTCATACCACAGTGATATATGTGCACCCATGTTTATAGCAGCGCGATTTGTGATAGTCAAGTCTTGGAAACAATGCAAATGCCCATCAACTGAGGAATAGATAAAAAAGATGTGATATTTTTATACAATGGAGTACTACTCATCTATAAAGAAGGATCACATTGAGGCTTTTATAGGTAAATGGATACAACTTGAGACCTTACTCATAAAAAATAAATCAAACTCACATGTGTGAACACCGTATTGTCTCCCTAGTGTAAAAAACTGAAAGAGTAAATAAGATCCAAAATCTTCAATAAATATTGTGAAAGGTAAACTGCTCAAAGGGGAAAATTAACTTGGATAGGGAAAAGGAGAAAAGAAGGAAGGGAAAAGAAAAAATATATAAATTTGTGTGTGTATATATATTTAAAATAAAATAATAATAATAATAAAGCAAAAAACAAAGGAGAGCTGTAGGGAAATCTTTCCTAGACAATACCTAAGTGGTTAAGAACACAATCATAAGACATACAGATAGTTAAGGTCATTCTGTTGAGAGAAAGTGAGAAACATGTTATTGGATAATGGAGGAAAAGGCATTCTTGTTACAAAGTAGCAAGCAACTTTGCTGAAGCATATTCATGTTCTAGTGCTTTGGTTTTTCAAAAGTAGAAGTTGTGAGTGATGGAGTGCATATTTGGTTGGGGAAATTTCTAAACTAAGTGTTGAAGGTGTGGCTTGGCTTCATAAAAGGTGACAAAAGAAAAGTAAAGATGCAATTGTTCATAAAGAGAAGGAGAATTCAAAGATTTTGAAAATTCTCAGCCTATTTATAATGTAAAGAATGTGAAAGCCTTTTCAAGAGAGGAAAACCAAAGGTATTACTGAGCAACTGTTTGATAAGGAGATAGATGGAGATCAGCCATCTCAATGGAATCTATGGCAAATGAGCTTAAATACAGCTTTGAGATCCTCAGAGCTATTTCTGTCATAAACCCAGAGCACCTGGGCCTGAGGTACAGAATGATTTCAAATGAGGGAACGTGGGCACCTGTAGGACCTTGGTACTCACTGTTTGTTGCTATCTCAGAGCTCTGCTCCCCATCTTCCAGCTGTGGCTCTGATAGGCCATGGTAAAGTGTATACAGCACCCAATAAGATTATGGGATGTGGCTACTCACACCTAGATTTCCAGGGAATGCCCGAAAGAGCCCCAGAACCCAAGAAGAAAATTGCTTTGGGATCAGGGCCACCAGAAAGAGCCCTACTAGCAAAATACCCAGGCAAGTAGTGTAGGACATTTCCCTGAACCCCAGACCAGTCACTAGCAATCAATTCCATCCCAGGAACACAGGAGGCATGTTGCTTCAATCTATGAGAGTCATAGTGTGGCCTGTGCCCAGCAAAGCCACGGGATTGGCTTCATGGCTCAAACTCCTGTGAGATAGTAAATCTATAGTAGTGCTATCACCCATCTACCCATTTTGTAGGATAATAACCAGAGGCTCAAGGAGACCGGCTTGCTCAAGGTGACTCCATAGCTACAACTGGTAGGACAGAGATTTGACTGTGTCAAAGTGTATGGTTTTCATGGAGCCCTCTCCAGCCCCATGGTCAGCCTCCCTCCTCTCTGAGCCTGCTCCTTAGGGCAACTGTGAGGGTAAACCTAACTTGGAACTTTGGTAAGCAACCGATCCACTTAGATCATCTCACAGTTGACTAGGCTTTGACTACTGAAGTGTCTTTTGTTTGTTTGTTTTCTTTTTCTTTTCTATTTTTTTGTTTCCAGAAGCAGGGGTAATATATGCATATTGTTTCTTCACTGGATTCTAGTCATTTGTTTCTTTAATTGGCACTTGTTGAGTACCTACAACATGCTAGGACCTAGTGCTAGGTATACCAAGAGAAGATTTGTATTTCCCAATCTCCGTTACATTCAGTGATTGAGAATGAGGATGGGAATTAGGGTAGGAAACAGTGGTTTATGGGGAGTGGCATCCAACCCAGTTTGGGAGGTCAAGAAATAAGTTCGTTTAGAAGTTGAACTTGTTAGTAGGTAAGGATAATAGGTAGTTAGGAAAGATATAGTCAAAGGAGGAGTGTGTGAGTATGTAGAAGAAATGAGAGTATTTTATATTCTGGGAAGGAAGAGAGAGGGGAATTGGAATATGTTAGAAACAGGAAGAGGCAGGAAGGGATAGGCCTTACAAAAATGAGGGGTACCTCTTGGGACTGGAGAGAAAAATGGGTACAAGGGTTCATTCAGTATTCACTCATCTAGTCATCTAGCCACATTAACTCATGAAGCATGTTAAATGATGTGAGGTGCCTGCATTACTGTGCTAGGAAATAAGGATATAAAATTGAAAATAATAAAATTCAATACCTATCTACTGAATACTAATCTGTTGTGTTCTAGCCTAACAATAATAACAGGTATTGAATGTTGATTGTGTACCCGTTGTTTGAAATATTATGTGTGTATTATATTACTTAATCATCACAACTGTAGATGCTAATGTTATTAATTTTAGATAGGCAAACTGTGACATACATAGAGATTAGTAACCCGCCCAAGGTTCCATAGCTGGTAAGTGGCAGTGACGGGCTTTGAATCTAGTTAATTTGCTGATTGCACTGCTTCCAGAAGCTTGTGCGTCCAGCAGGAGTAGGTGGATGTGCCAACAAACAAAATACAGTGGATTTCCACTTCTGGCAGTGTGGTTGACTGGATAAATGGAAGGTCCTCTCCTATAAAATACCAGGAAATGCTGGACAAAATATAGTAGCAAATACTTTAGAAGGTAGCTGAACAAGGAGAAAATTAAGGAAAACCACAGAGGCCAAGAATGAAGAGAGAACTGAAAAACAAAGTGGTGAGTATGTGAATTTATGCTGGGGCTGCCTGGAGGAGGAAGTTTAGTGTTCCTTGTCTTGGGGTTTGAGGGATTTGGATTTTATTGCCAAACAAGAGAAAAAAAGCAAGTTCTTGGAACTGTGTAAGGTAAGAGTTAGCAGTGAGAACCTCATATAAGCATGAGACCCCCAAAGTCATGACCTCAGTGAAATGGGGACTGTAGTAGGTACAGGGTGATAGCCTAGGCTCTGAGTAAGAAAAAGCAGTCATAAAAGATTTACATCCATGGGGCACCCTTACTGGGTTTGAGACTTAAGGTTATATTTCCTGCTGATCCAAGAATCAAGTTGAGATATCTACATAAAAAATGACCAGAGGGTAGTAATGGTCCTGGAGTTTCTGATGGAAAGAAAACTATACTCTTCAAATTGACAACCCTCATCCTTAACAGCAGAGGATTCTTGAAGATAAAGAATCACTGAAGATGAGCTTATACAACACCAGTGGCAAAAAGGAAAACAATCCTGCATGAATAGGAATCAGCAGAAGAAACAACCATCAGGATTAGTCCCTTGAGAACTGAGGCTGATAGAACCATTGGATGGAACCAGTTATAGCATTACATAGTCATTTTCATACTGGAAGGATTTAGAAGATGAAGGCCCTGAAGATGCTCAGGGCCTAATATAAGTGCTTTACCTGTCAGAGTCAGGGAAGGCCTCACCCTGCTCATCTTTGAGCATGGACTGAAAGATGGTGGGATAGGTGTTTGCATAAAGAATTTCTGGAGAGTGGCATTAGGGTTACAGGGCTATGCATTAGTCAGGGTAGAGAGATAGAATTAATAGGTTTGTCTCTCTCTCCTTCCTTCCCTTTCTTCCCACGCTTCCTTCCCATTAGCAGGATTCTCTTAGTCTTTTTCTCTTCAGGCCTTTAACTAATTAGATGAAGTTTATTCACATTATAGGGATTACTCATCTTTACTCAAAGTCTACTACTTTAAATGTTAATCACAATGAAAAATATCTTCCCAGCAACATCTAGACTCGTGTTTAACTAAGCATTTAGCACTACAGCCCACCAATTTGACACAGAAAATGAACCCCCACAGTGTGGGACCTGAGATAGTCTGTGAATAGTGAGACAAGGTAATCTGCTGACAGGGAGGGCAGGGATGGCTGGGAAGCTGAGGCGGATGAGGAGTGAGGGACACAAAGGTAGGGCCGTGGAGAAAGGTTGCTGGCCCACGTGGGGCTCAGCTGAGGGTGAGTGAATGTGAATGAATGAATGAAACTTAAATGACACCAGAGGGCCGACCTAACTGATGCTGGCATGAATCATCCTGGCACTGAGACAGGAGAGGAGAAAGATGAGACTAGGGACAGATAGGTAGATGAGGGCACCCAACAAACCCTCCTTCCCTTCCTTCTCTGCCCCAAGCATTCCAGAAGGTTTCTGTTTTCAGCACTTCAAACTTAATTTGAGTTGGTTTTCAAGAATAACCCTGTAACATGCCTCTCCTTATCCAGTGTTTTAGAACATGTCCCTGGGCCGGTGTTTCTTATGCACTGTTGGCTGACAAGCCTGAGGCTCCAGCTTTTGAGACTCTTCCATCAGTGGGAGAATCTAGACATATATATATATATATATCCATACACAAGCCATTCCAAAAGGTCCTAAGTGGTGAAATCTGTGACCAACAAAAGTAGGAGAAGAGCTTGAGAGGTCCAGCTGGGGTTAGACTGGGAATTAGGCTAGGGCAAACCTATGGCATGTGTGTTATTTATTTTTCTTTTAAGACAAAAGATGTTAGTAAGTGAGTTGCTTTTTCTAAACTAAAACCTCAGTATTCCTGTTTAATTGCAGTGTTGGCACTTGGCGATAAATAAGTGGGTTTTGCGTTGCACTCTGGGCACTCGGTTTGCCATTACTGGCCTAGGTACCAGGCTCTGGTCCTGATTCTTTCCTTTCTCACCTATGTGACTTGGGTAAACTAGAGGAATGAGTTAGTTGTCTCTGTGTGATCAGATATCTGAGAAAAATAAGTTAAAGGATTTATTTTAGCTCATAGTTTCAGTCCATAGTTGATCAACTCCATTGCTTTTAGAACTGTGATGAAGCAGAAACAATGTGGCAAAGGGTATGGGGAAAGAAAGCTGCTTATCTCATGGCAGCTGGGGAGCCGAGAGGGTAAGTCACAGAGAGCCAGCAAGGAGGGGAGCCAGGGACAAGCCATACCCTCAAAGGAATGCTCCCACTGACCTACTTCCTCTAAATGGGCCTCACCTCCTAATTGCCCATCCGGCTGTGCACAGTGATGAGGTCAGTGCTGTCAGGATCCAGTCACCTCTCTAGGCCCCGCTGAACATTGCTGCACCAGGGATCAAACTGTCAATGTGTGAGTCTTTGGTGGATACTTCATATTTAAACCACCACAGGCTCCCTGCTCCTCAGACCTAACAAGGTTGTCTTAGGATCTAATGCTATCACTAATGCAGAAGTGCTTTATAAAGTATAAAATGTGGCAGTAATGACAGGTACTACCTGTACACAACAGAGAGAAAAGAGATTTTACAGTGTGCTGGATGGGGTGGGAATAAGACATTCACTATCTTTGAGCATGGAACTCTTTACCAAGTACCTGCTGCACTCCAGACTCTGGATCTGGGACCACTTTCATGTGGTTTCTTATTTACATCAGCAAACACTGCTGGCAGAATTCTTGGTTCAGACTAAGGATATATCTTGCCCCCAAGGGCAAGAACTAAATGGTAGAGATTAAGCTAGAATTCAGGAGCATCTGACTCCAAAACCTATAGTCTTCCTGCCACACAGTGAGGAAGGTGGGTGTTAGCACATTACTTTTGTTATTGTTGTTGAGATCAGGCCAAACCCCCTTTTGCCACCTGGTTGTCATTAGAGCCTGCCTGGCAGGCTACATTGTGTGATGGCTTGTGCAGAAGACTTCCTGTGAAGGTATCTCTGGGTCGACTGAGAACCTAGGCACCCAAGGCCTTTTTAAGAGTGTTAATAACACGTAATAAACATGGTAGAGAAAGGTCAGCCTCTGGGTGTTGTGCCAATAGGACATAAACCTGCCCTGAAACATCTGTTCTCTGTTATTGTTGTGCAGACGGGCTGCAGTGTCTTCTGATTAGTTCATGAATTAAGTGGAGGGGAGGCAGTAAAACAGACTGATGCTCCCATCTCTACTGCACCTCTGGGACTGGGATGGGCCAGAGCGCCAGGTGTGGGGGAACTGCAAGCTCTGGAAGCAGGAGGAAGGAAGAGCGGTGTCTGCCTGCTCAGGGGGAAGCTGAGTTCCTGGCTTTCTTCCCACCTGCTGGGCTTTGGAGCAGAGGAGTCGGAGTCCCCTCTTTTTTTTTTTTTTTTTTTTTTTGCCTGACCGCAGTAAATATCTCTGATTAGAAGCCACCAAGCAAGAGACACCCCTTATCTCTAGTCCAGTCTCTGTCCCAAAGGCAAAGGATCACTACATGCTCCTGGAGAGGAATTAGGCCTTGTTGGTGATCTATTGCTGTGTAACAAATTCTCCTCAAGTTTAGCAGCTTAAAACAACAACCACATATTATCTCCCACAGTTTCTGAGAGAGAGGAATCTGAGAGCTGCTTCAGTGTCTGTGTCTGGCTCAGGGTCTCTCCCAAGGCTGCAGTCAACTCAAGGCCCCAACGAGGCTGAGGACATTCACTTCCAAGCTCACTTGTGACTGTTGGCAGGCCGCAGCAACTTGCTGGCTGTTGGTTGGATGCTGTGGCATCTGGCTATGCAGGTCTGTCTGTGGGACTGCTCTCAACAGGGCAGCTTGCCTTCCAGAGCATTCAGTCAATACATGTGGAAGAGAACATGAGTGTGAAACTAGAAGGCAAAAATCACCATGGTCATCTCAGGGACTGGCAGGCACTTGTATGGTGGATTCCTGTAGGGAGACTTGTCGCCTGGAGGCCTGTCTTCCAGTTCTAAAACACTATGAAGACCTCACCACTAGTACCTTTAGAGAGAAAGTTTAGGTTTCCTTGTATGGCTTACAAGGCCTTTCACAGTTTCCTCCCCCCAGTACATCCCGCCTCATTTTCTGTCCTTTTCTCCAGTCACCCAAATTCCAGCTATACAATTTTTTATTCCTGCATGTCTTTAGACTTGTCATCTCCCTTCTCCAGGCAGTAGATTTCTGTGTCACAACCCAGTTTTGTGCTCTGCTTTGTGAAACTTTCCTAAGCAACTCCCCAGAAGGCAGAGATCTCTGTCATTACTCCAGAAACACTTTGTAACTCTCTAGAGCACCAACGCACTCCTCATTCAGCAAGTATGAGTGTGTGCCTCCTATGTGTGGCAGGCAGTGTGCTGGGCTGCAGACAGCATGTGGTAAAACGGGCATAAGTCCTGCCTCACACATTTGTATTGTGCGGGGCTGCAGAAAAACAGATGCACCAGAAACGTGGAGCGTGTTAGGTGCTGATGAGTGCTATGAACAGTCATAAAGTAGAGCAGAGTGAAGGTGAGTGTTCCTGTCTGAGAGGAAGGCCACTTCCTACACTGTACTCAGGAAAGGCTTCATTGCTGTGACAGGGGCAGAGGCAGCAAGTGAGGCACTGAATTAGGAGACTGTCTGAGGACAGTGTAATTGCAGTCATGTATTACTTAGCAATGGGGTATGTTCTGAGATGTGTTCATTAGGTAGTATTGCCATTGTATTTACTGAATGTACTTACCCAAACTTAGCTTGGACGCACATGCATAAACACACACATACCTTGGCCATATGCTGTGTATATTTCTGTGTGTGTGTGTGTGTGTGTATGTGTGTGTGTATTGTAGCCTATTGCTCCTACAGCCATGGTGAGCAAAACAACGTAAGATTAACTCAACCACAAGAGGAGTTGATGCAATCAAGAGACCCAGTGAACACGAGATGTACATGACTTCTGCTGCCAGAATAGTACAGCACATGGTTTTATAGTAAACATTTTTATAAGTAGAAGGCATACACCCTAGAATAATGTTCTAAAATTTTAGTAGATACATAAACCAGTAATGTAACTATTTATTATCATGATCAAGTATTATGTACTGTACATAGTTGTGTGTGCTCTACCATCATAGGAGTGGCAGTTCAGTGAGCTTGTTTATACCAGCACCACCACAAATGCATGTGACATGTGCGCTGTGACATCACAAGGCTACAAAGTCACTAGTTACAGAATTCTTCTAAAATTGTAATTTTACAGTACCTCCATGGTAATGCTGTCTGTTGTTAACCAAAATGTCTTAATGACACATAACTGTGGCTGCTTTTGTTTCCACAAAAATCTATGCTCCTCAAGCACATGATGCATTCAGACATTGAATTCATCCACTCTGCATCCTGTGGCTTAGCACAGCATTGGCATGCGGTAGAAGCCAATGGAAGATGAGTGTCGTTTTGATTTGCAGGAGCAGAAAAGTGTTGGAATGAGGCAGGACTGGACACTCACTAAACTTCCAGAGACAGCAGGTTGGCTGATTGGGAGAGAAAGCAAGATCAGATAAATGTGTTTGGAGGATTAAAGACTCACTTTGTATATATCCCTATGTTTTATAGACAGGGATGAGATGAAAGTGAATTTAAATAAAGACTTTAGTCTGTATTTAATGATGCTGTTATTAGGCTGTGCTTGGCAATGCGTCCCCTGACATAAAGTTTTAACACCGGCCTTTCGAACACTAAATTACCTTTTGGATCTGCCAGCTTTAATGACAGATAAAGTCGACGTCATTACTATCAGATTCATGGAGCGGGTTACTATTTGGTAGATTTAACTAGACCTGGATGCTGAGAAATGAAGGCGCAAAATGACAGGTGAGGGTGAATATGAGGTGGAAGTTCCTTTGCGGCCACATTCATTACACAGACTCCATGAGAGCCTGCTTTAAATCAGTGGGACCTCAGCTCCCTCCACATTCCTAAATCGGAGCAGGGTATGGATGCCTTTGCTTGGCTCAAGCAGCTTTGAAGTGCTAGACTATAAGAAGAGCTGACTCAGGAGAGGGGTATGAGATGCTTTTGTGAATCAAGAAGGTCAAGAAAGGGTAACTCTTACAGACTCTGGGATGTGTTCCACATCTCAGGTCCCTTCTCTCCCTGGGATCCCTGGGAACCTTGAACAGTGGTGAGTGCTAGTTTGGTGGGAGAGATGCACCATGACTTCACTAGTGTGTTCCTTCAAGAATGAAGGGAAGGGCTTCAAGAAAAGAGTGATTTCCCTGATGTGGTTCTTCCCTTGACCCATGGGGCTGGGAGTTCTCTGAGAGACAGGAGGGACAGCCCCCCTCAGAGGAAGTAGTATGTAGACCTCACGTAAGCCAGGAGGAAAGAGTGTGCCCAGAGACACTTTCAAGTCTTTCCTCTCCTCATCCTGAAAAGCCCATGCATAGTGAGTTGGTCAGGACCCAGGCAAAGTGCAGCTGAGTGGGTAGGTCTGTGGAGAAGGGAGAATGTTTCTGGAAAATATCCCTATAAATTTTGAGCACCCTAGTGGGGTGCTGATGGAGAATAAATTGGGCAAGTAATAAGCTGACTGCTAGGCTAGGGTGGAAACCCAGATGTCCTGTGTTGTTAGCTAGACCATTCCTGAGCAAAGAAGAGACTGTAGTTTCCAAGTAGTAGGAACCTGGGCTCAGAAGCCACATTTATCTAGATTTTATTTTAGTGATACAGTAGATCAGATGACTTAAGGATTCTATTTTCTTTACCATCATCTGTAAAATAATAATAGTAATACCCACCATCTGTGGCAGAACATGTTGGTTTTCTTTCTTCTTCTAAATCATGAAACTGGACTCTTTCTCAAATCTAATACCTGCTTCTCTCCCTCCCTCCTTGTTTCCTGTTTCCATCTAGCCAGCTAGCAATATTTTTACCACATAAAAGGTGACTTACTTACTCTACAGAACATGATGATATACTAGACAGTGTTGGTAGAAGAGGAAAACGTCTTATATTTTTAGTTCTAATCGCTCAACACATTCATTATGTGTCCTTGAGATGTTCTAGGTTTCTAAATACTAATCTATAAAATGAGAACTTTACTATTATATTCTGTGGAAAGATAGAAATGAGTAAGATGCATGAAAATACTTTGCAAACTATCAAAAAATACTTTGCAAACTATCAAACAATACATTTTAAATTTTAAAATTATTTTAATTGTTATAAAATACACATAAAATTTTCCATCTTGTTTTTAAGTGAAAATTCAGTAATATTAAATACATTTATGTTGTGCTACTATCACCACACTACCATCTTACCTTGAAAAACTGAAACACTGTACCATTGAAGGTAGCTTCCCATTGCTCCTATTCTCAAGCCTCTGAAAATCACTATCCTACTTTCTGTCTCTAGAATTTGACTGTTGTATATCCATTATGTAAGTAGAATCATACAACATTTGTCAGTTTGAAACTGGCTTATTTCACTTAGTATAATCTCAAGGTTCATCCATGTTTTGGCATGTGTCAAGATCTTCTTCCTTTGTAACATTGGGTAATATTTCATTGTGTATATTCGGTTTGTCCATTGGTGATGGACATTAAGGCTGCTCCTAATTTTAAAACAAAACAAAAAAGATTAAAAACAATGGTACAAAATATCAAATCAACATAATAGGAGATTAACAATGGTTACTATCTTGCATATTGTTATCTTCAAAGTAGTTGCTCAGATTACAAGATACAGGCATGAAAAAATGATAGAGCAATGAAAGCACAAACCATTCTTTTGATGAACTAATAGAGATTAGTAGTATGATTATCTATCTTGCTATATATTTATATATCTTTTCCCTTGTTTCTTTATATATATATATCTTTCTTTCCTCATTTCCTCCATCCCAGTAATTATTTCCTTTTCAACAATTTCTTCCCCTTTCACAAAATCTATTGTACATTTTGGATCTTACTTACTCTTTCAGTTTTTTACACTAAAGAGACAATACAGTGTATACACATGCAAGTCTGATTTATTTTACTTATGAGTATACTCTCAAATTGCATCCATTTACCTATAAAAGTCACAATTTAACCTTCTTAATAGCTCAGTAACACTCCATTGTATAAAAATACCACATCATTTTTATCCTGTCAGCAGTTGATGGGCATTTGCTATTCTAGGTCTCTTCTGTTTCCAAATGAATTTTAGGAATATTCTCTAGATCTTTGAGGTATACTAATGGTATTTTGATTGGAATTACATTGAATCTGTATAACAGTTTTGGGAGTGTGGCTATGTTCACAATGTTGGTATTTCCTATCAATGAGCAAGGGCTATCTTTCCATTTTCTGAAACACTTTTCAGTCTCCTTTTTTAGAATACTGTGATTTTCAATGTATAGATCTTTTATATCTTTGTAAGACTGATTCCTAAGTATTTCATTTTTTTGAATGCTGTTCTGAAGGATGTGATTTCCCTAATTTCTCTCTCAGTGAGCTTGTTGTTTGTGTACAGGAATGCTGTTGATTTTTGAGTATCGATTTTGTATCCAGATACACTACTGAATTTGTTTATTAATTCTAGAAGTCTTTTAGTGAAGTTTTTGGGCTCTTCTGTGTAGAGTGTGATGTCTTCTGCAAATAATGATAATTTAAGTCCTTCCTTTCCTATCCTTATTCCTCTTATTTCTCTTTCCTGTCTAATTGCTCTGGCTAATGTTTCCAGAAGTATATTGAACAGGAGTGTTGATAGTGGACATCCTTGTCTTGTTCCTGATTTTAGAGTGAAATTTTTCAGTTTTTCTCCATTTAGTATGATGTTGGCTATTGGTTTGTCATAGATGGCTTTTCTCAGATTGAAGTAGAGACCATCTATTCTGATTTTCTGTGAGTTTTTTTTTTAATCATGAATGAGTGTTGGACTTTATCAAAAACTTTTTCTGCATCTATTGAGATGATCATGTGGTTTTAGTTTTTGGTTCTGTCATTACGATGTATTACATTTATTGATTTGCTTATCTCAAGCCATCCCTGCATTCCTGTCATGAATCCCACTAGGTCAAGTTGTATAATCTTCTTGATGATTTGCTACACTTTGTTTGCTAGCCTTTTATTGAGAATTTTTGCATCCATGTTTATTAGGGAGATTGACCTATAGTTCTCTTTTTTGGTTGGGTCTTTGTCTGGTTTTGGTATCAGAGTAACGCTTGTCTCTAGAAGTGAGTTAGGGAGACTTGCTTCTCTTTCAATTTTATGAAAGAATTTGATGAGTATTGGCATTAAGTATTCTCTAAAATTCTTTTAGAATTCAGTCATGAATCCATCAGGACTTGAATTTTCACAGGATTTGTAGTGAGTTTACCCTTTTTATTCCTTAGTGCATGAATTTGATTCTTTTCTTTTCTTTTCTCTTTTTTTTTATGAGGTTAGCTAGGGCTTTATCAATCTTGTTTATTCTTTCAAAGAACCAACTCTTCAATTCATTTATTCTTTGTATTGTTTTCTTAGTTTCAATTGCATTAATTTCTGCTCTGATATTTGTAATTTCTTCCCTTCTCTAGGCTTTGGGCATGACTTGTTCTTCTTTTTCTAGAAACCTCAAGTTTGTAGCATTAGGTTGTTTATTTGTATTCTTTCAATTTTCCTGATGTGAGAATTCACTGCTATGAATTTTCCTCTTAGGACTGCTTTCATTTCATCCCACAGGTTTGTGTAAGTTGTATCTGCATTTTCATTTAATCATAGATATTGTTTAATTTCTTCTTTAATTTCATCTGTGACCCATTTGTTGTTCAGGATGGTGTTATTTAATTTTCATGTGTTTATGGAGTTTTTGCAGTTTCCATTGTCATTAATTTCCAATTTTATTACACTATGGTCACATAATATGCATGGGATAATTTAAATTCCTTTGTATTTACTTAAGCATGTTCTATGAGCTAGTTATATGGTCTGTTTTAGAAAATACCTTGTGTGACCTGAGAAGAATGTGTATTCTGATGTTGTTGGGTAGAACACACTGTGAACATCTATGAAGTCCATTTGTGCACGTTTGATTCAGTTCTATGATTTGTTTGCTGATTTTTGTTTTGTTGACCTGTCTCTTCGTGCCAATGGGGTATTAAGGTTCCCCATTATAACTGTGTTATTGCTTATATGTTTCTTCATGTCTATTAATATTTTCCATATATAGTTAGGTGCTCTCATATTTGTTGCATATGTATTTATGATTTTTTTTTGTCTTGAATTTTTCACCTAGCAAGTACATAATGACTTTCTTTATCTTTTTTAATCATTCTTGATTTGAAGTTCACATTGTCTGCAAACAGGATAGCTACTCCTGCTTTTTTCTGGATTCATGTTGCATGGAGTATTGTTTTTCATCCTTTGACTTTTAGTCTGTGAGTTTCTTTTTGAGTTATATATTTCTTGTATACAGCATATTGTTGAATGTTGTTCCTTAATCCGTTCTGCCAATCTGTTTCTTTTGTTAGGTGAATTGAGGCCATTACATGTATGGTAATAACTGCTATGTATTGGCTTGTCTTTGTCATGTTTTTCTGTTGTTGGTTCCCTGCTGTTCCACTCTGTTTAGTTGCTTGCCCTACTTGGTGGTTTCTTTCAGTTGGTGTTTTTGGAATTGTGGTCATTTTTGTCTCTGTCTATAATATCTTTCAGTACCCTTTGTAATGTTTGATTGGTGGTCATGACTTTCTCCAGTTGTTCTTTGTCATGAAAAGTATCTTATTTTTCCACTGATTTTTAAAGATAAGTTTTCAGGATACATCAGTCTAGGTTGGAGGCTGTTTTCTTTCAGGGCTTGAAATACTTTATTCCAAGCTCTTCTTGCCTGCCAAGATTCTGATGGGCTTTCCCTTATTGGCATTCTGTTTCTTTTCTCTAACAACTTTTAATATTCTATTCTTGTGCCGAATTTCTGGGATTTTGATTATTATATGTCTGGGTACAGATTTATTTTGAGTATGGCTAATTGGGGTTGTATATGCCTGATTTATCTGTATGTCAAATTCTTTTTCCATGCTTGGGAAATTTTCTGCTATTACTTCTGCAAATAGTTTTTTTAAATTTCATTTGTGTTTGGTCCTGCTTTTTCGTTGACACCAGTTATTGTGATATTATTTTTCTTTGCACTGTCTTGTGGCTGTTGAATTGTTGTTTCCTGATATTTTGTTATTTTCAAGAGGTCTTTCCTTTCATGGTCACTAGCCACAATCCTGTCTTCAAGGTCTGAAAGTCTATTTTCAGTTTCCCACAAGGAGTTTTGCCAACTTTCAATGGAATTTTTGCTTTCCTGAAAATTTGCTTGAATCTGTTCCATGCATTCTATTTGTTTCCTATATGGATCATTCATGATTTCCATCCTCTTCCTATCATCATCTATTTTCTTTTCTATCTCTGCTCTAGATGTGCTAAGCATTTTGTTTATATACGTTGACATTTCTTTTTTAACCTGAGATCTTATGTTTGGTCTGATTTCTTCTGTATCCTCATGGATTTGTTTCTTTACTTCAGTTGCTATCATTTCAGAAATTTCAGGTGTGGGACTCCCATTTTCTTCTATGTTGGTGACTTCTGGATTTGTTCTTGGTGGGCTGGAGGTCTGAAATTGCATTTTGCTTCTTCATTTTGTGATATTCTGGGTTCCCACAATGGCAGTGGGGTGATGGGAATGACCCTGCTCCTATTTTTTGACTTTTATGACTAATGCTGTCATGAACATGAATATACCTTGAGATCATTATGCTAAGTGAAATACACCAGTCTCAAAATGACAAATGTTGCATTTTCCCACTTATAACAGTTTGAAACCTTGGTTTGATTCCTTTGCATACATACGCAAAGATGATATTGCTGGGTCATATAGTAATTCTAATTTTTTTTAGGAGCCACTTTACTGTTTTTTTTAGTGGCTGTACCATTTGATAATCCTACCAGTAATGCACAAGTCTTCCAATTCTCCATTGCCTTGCCAACATTTTTTACTTTCTGTTTTTTATTTGTTTATTTTTATTTTTAGTTTTTGCTTGTTTTGGTATCTTTTTGTAATAGCTATTCTAATAGGCATGATATGAAGACACATTTGTAACCATTATATATTATGATTTAATAATAGCTCACCTTCAAGGCAGAATAAGAAGAGGAATTTTAAGCAGAGTTATTAGTTTGGTTCCCATCTTGGGAGAAATCACAGTTTGGAAGTAGGGCTGAGGCACTCGCATGAGCAAGTTGGAAGATGGTGCTGCTTCACCAACAGTATCTGGTATGATGCTTTGATGGAGTGAAGTCCATGTTCCTGAGGCATCCCAGAGGAATATGAGAGAGTCAGCTTTGAGTCAGTACTTGAAGATTGACTGGGATTTCAAAGCAGTGTGATTATGGGGCAAAGGGTGGGAAAGTGACATAGGCCACAGAAACAGTATGACTGAAGATACCGCTGCAAAGGCTGTTCAAAGAGTGCTGTTCCAACATGATTCCTGGGCTAGCAGTGTCAACAGCTCTTGAGAACTTGTGAGAGATGGGCCCCACTGCAGACCTATAATGAATCGCAAACTATGGGTGTGGGTCTGGTAATCTGTATTTTAACAAGCACCATGGGTGATTTTGGTGACCAGTCAGGTTAGTAGAGAGCCCAAGCTAAGTTATAAGGGTGAGGACTAGCAAGTTTGGGTTATGTTCCTAACCTCCAGTGACCACCCATTGTGACTGGAATACAAGTAAGCTTCTTGCCATAGCCTGAGATCATGTATCTCCATTCTGCCCTTAGTCTCTATGCTCCAGACATTGAACTCCAAGCACTCGTTCCTTTGACTTGGACGTTCTTCCATGGCTTCTTCCCTTTCATCAGTCAAGTTCCAGCCTAGATGGTGCCTCACTGGAGACAGGCCTTCTTTAACACCCTTGATCATTCATTCGGTCTACACCATTTTCTTCTTTTTCTAGCTCTTTGTGCCCTCTGGAATTATCCTGTATCTTTTATTTGCCTGTTTCTTATCTGCTTTTCCTAACAAGAACATAAGATCTTTGAGCCTGTGTGTCCTGCGCCGTTCACCATTCTTATTTCCAGTGCTTGGAACAAAGCCTGGCACACAGTTGATGGCCAATATTACTTTTTATTCAGTGGACACTGGGGTGGTTTGAAGTGGTTATGAGTAGTGAAGTGATACCCCCCAAGAGGTGCTGTATGGGAGACTCCTCTTGTGGCTGCCTGGTGGAGGTAAGATGATGGCTTTTGGGAGCAAGGGTGGAGTGTGTGACGTGAGAAATACCTAGTCTGATGGTCCTCAGCTGGAACAGCCCCCACCCCAAAACCCTACCCCATCTCCAGGGCCATTTGGCAATGTCTGAAGACTTTTTAGTTGTCACAACTGGGGAGGGTACTACTGGCATCTAGTGGTTAGAGGCCAGGGATGCCACTCAACTTTCTACAATGCTCAGAACAACCCCTTACAACAAAATATCTGGCCCCAAATATCAGTAGTATCAAGGTCAAGAAACCCTGCTGTAAAATAGGGTGGCATTTGTGGAAATAGAAAAATAACCTGAATGAGTGTTTTCTAATCATCAGAAAAAGCTTTGTTCCCTATCTGTGCCTACAGTTGTGACATTAAGTCTCCTCTGCAGCAGAAACAGAAGACCTCATGAATGGGAAACTCCTCTGAGAACATGTGTGTGCAGCAGATCTATTTTTTATTTCTATGTCTCTCTCAGCATCTGTCTCAAGCTTTGTATACCTGGTTCTATAGTTCTTTGTCTTCCACCCCCTTCTCCCCAGCTTCTCTCCTTTCCTTCACCTTTCCCATTTTCTCTGGTTTTTGTCTTCCTTTCTCTCTCTGTACCTTCTCTTTTTGTCTCTCTCATTTAACTGCCCATTATGAAAATTTCAAGTTTAGTAGGTTTATGGTCTCGGTCCTTAATTTTTAAAGTGGGTAATTGCATGGTCTGTACTAAATTAAATTTACTAGCTTTTTGCTTCTATGGCATATGGTATCTGAATGGGGCTGCTTTTTATCCCCTGCAGTTAGTGCTGTTTTTCTTCCCTTGTCCCTTGAATATTCTGACAATAGCTAGCTTAGCATTCTTTCAGCTCATAGCCTTGAGGAAACTCAGCCAGCCAGGGGTCAGCAGTCACAGGTCAGCCTAAGGCTACCCTGAAAGGAAGGCCGAGGCCTGTTCTGGTGGGTTCTCATGCAGAGGCTTGGCAGATACAACCCTCCCACGCCTACCCCAGACTGCTCCCTCCTCACCTTGGGCTAACTTTATGGGCTCTAGCCTGAAAAACGTCCATTGCTCTTGGAGTTGGCATCCTCATTTTCTCTCCTTACCCGCAGAAATGATTTCCAAAGATAGCACTGAGGCACCTGTGGACACCAGCTTAGGAGTCAGGTTAGTTTCAAAGAAAAATATGATGTAATGTGGGGTTCTGAGAGGCATTCGTTTTGGTGAAGTGCCACAAAAGATGTTTGAGATCTCCAAAGACTACAGGGAGGCAGTGAAGTCCTGGGGATAAGGAGACAGGGTGCCAACCCAGATTCTACATGCAAGCTCCTTGAGGACTTTGCTTGTCTCCTGGGTGCTTGGAGCAGTAGCTGTCACCCCCAATCCAAAATCATAATTACAATGTAAAGTAAAAGTTAGACACATTTTATTGATATCAATCTTTTCCCTTCCACCCTTGGAAAATGGAAAGAGACAAAGTATAGCAGATTACCTGAATATTTTTCAAATGAATGAACATATGAATATTCTAGTCTTGTCCCATTGGCGGTACCTACCTTAGACTCTAAACCTCAGTATCTTCCTGAATGAATATTCCCTGCCCTATTCTGACTTTTTACTTGGGGGATGACAACAATGAGTAAAAAGATCTTGTGCTTTGATCTCCTAGGAAAGCAACAAATAATTCCAAAGTGAAAACAATCAAAGTAATGGCCCTTCAGATTTTTCTAGCCAACTTCTCACAGAGAGCTCAAGGCAGTTCTAATGTGTCATTTTCTCTTGCTTGCCCTTTCCCCTGGGGAAGAAAAGAGGTTAACATCAACCAAATTCATCAGTCCTCTGGTTCCCAATTTAATTGGCATTTCTGATCAGGAGTGACAGGGTCCTGTACTATAAACCCTATTGGGCATAGCACTTGTTTATTCAGAGCTATGGGTAAGATGTATAGGTTTAAGGTCTTCTTCCCTGGAATCAGGAGGTGACATGATGTGATGGTGTTGTGACATGATGTAGATCCATGGGTGGGTCGCAACATAATGGGGAGTGCTGCTGGCTCAGAGGTGGATCTTTGGAACGGCACCTTTGAGATACCCATCTGGATTCATTTTTGGGAGTCTGCTCAACACATAGCTTGTTTACCTAAGCTCCCCAGCCCCCATCTTCCCAAATAGCCTGTCAGTCTTTGAGAGCAGAGCCAGGGCTATTTTATGGCTTCATGTCTTCGTGTCACATGTTCTCAACTGCATCCATCTTCACTACCACCTGGAATGAGACAGGCACTCAATACATGCTCACCGGGTTGAATTTACCACAGTGAAGCTGATCTGAACTCAGTCTCCTCTAGAGTTAAAAGGCAAACCTTGCCTGCCATTCTTGGGCATATAAACTCATTAAGGCTCCCAGCAGCCTGTATCACTCTCTGTCCCTTCTGCTTTTAGTTCCTTTCCATCCCACAACTCGGCCAGAAGGCTGTCAGTAGCAGCCATTAGACAAGACAAACGGGTCACAGCAGCTCGCTGTCCCTCCCCCAGCCTGGTTGTGTGCAGTGAGCCCTAAGTGTGGATACACTGGGTACCGCACTACCACCATCATGCAGCTGGACTGTCTGAGCTGCCCAGTAGAGCCTCCCACACATATTGAGGTCAAGGTGGGCTCTGTGACCACAGGTGAAAGAGGACACATGGGGACAGTCTTCCCCAAAGGAAAACTTGGAGGGAGGCAGAAAGACCCAAGCAGAGGAAGGACCAGTTTAACAAATTTAACTGGGATTATCAATCAGATATACAGAGACCTTACAAAGTAATCATAAGGCATCAAATGTAGATATAAATTACTGGTTATGTCCAGGACTGTACTCATAATTTTTTCCAGGGGTCACGTCCTGTATTTAGTTGTGCGAGTGTGAACAATCAAGGTGAACCATGCTGTGAAAGGCCAGCCATGAACTTACATCAGCATCAGTGTCTGAGCTAGTTGGAAAGGCACACATGCCTTGCATGTGCCCAGCTCTGCACTGAGCTTGCCAGGGACATTCATGACAGGAGATCCAGCTCCCACACTCAGGGTTTCCAAGTTTAGATGGCTCTGTAGCTTGGGGGAGCTTCAGCTGTCCAGTCACCCTGCTGCTCTCCGCTGCCCCTAGACTATACTCACTGTCCTTGCCACCCTCCTGGGCCTTGCAGCAGGCACACAGAGCCCCCATTCAGCTGAGGTGTCATGCTCATCACACACATTGCCCTCTACTTATGGTGCATGCAGGGAGAGTGTTTTCCTTCTGTCCATCTCCAAAGGGAACTGCTTGCTCAAAAGGGTGACAGTCACATTGCCCTAGGTCCTTCGTGCAACTTCCCATCACTTTCCCCCTGTTACCTGTTTCAAGTCCCACTCACCTTGTACCTGCCACCATCGTGAAGAAATGGGATGCAGCTCCCCACTTTTCTGTCACCCTACCTGGCCCCATCATCCTCAGGCCCATGGACACATCCCACTAGTGCCATTGCTTTACTGGTACTTGGTTTCTTCCTCTCTGTCAACCTTTTCTCACACTCCATGTCACTGTCACAGCCAAACCATAGGTCATGGCAGCCCTTGCTTCTCTGCTTCTCATGACTTGTATTTTCAAACCCCATGATCAGAAAACAGCATCCTGTCCATCCAGCTTTGAGCACCTTGCTTCTGCATTTCCTGTAATTCTGTATACTTTGTCCCCCACTCCACATGCTCCCTACCTTTGTCTCTTTTGAGTCTAACCCACTAGATAGCCTTCTCTTGGCTTCATACTATTTCTAGTCCAAGGCCATAACTACACCCCCAGCATGTTCCTGTTAGCATCTTCAGCTCCCCACCCCTTTTCCTGGCCACTCACATGATGACCTCCTACTCTTGAGAGTTTGGGCACTATACCCATTCACCTTACTTTTGTCTGGGTCTTGAGACACACCAGCATCTCTTCACTCCAGTTGGGCCTGGTGGCCAGAAATGCATTCACATATCAAAGCAGCTATACCAAGCTCTGCACTTGAAGTCACCTACCCTGTCATTGTCTTTGTCATTACAGAAGATAAAGACTTTGCTTTTCCTCAAAGAAAACAGAAACTGTCCTGCTCATCCTAACTTAACACCCTGTCTTACCAAGCAATTACTTACAGTTGTGTCTATTAGTCTGAGTTAGATGTGCACTACTCAAAGGCAACTATAATCTGTCATGCCCTTAAAGTAGAGGTAGTCTGATTGGAGATGTGTTTTAAATGTAAAATATAAACTAGAACTTGAAGTTTTAGTATGAAAACAAATAAAATATATTATTGATTTTTGTATTGATTAAATGTTGACATAATACTATTTGGAAATTTTGGTTGAATTTCATAATCTCCATATTTCTTTTGACCCTTTTAGTGTGGCTAGTAGAACATTTAAAAAGATCGAGATGGTTTGCATTCTATTTCTGTTGGTCAGCAATGGGCTGGGATATAGGCTGAGCCACTGTAGCAAAGAGACCTGAAAATACAGCCACTCAAAGTAGAAATGTATTTTTTGCACACATAAGATAGAGTAAGTGGTAACCTAAGAACAGGGAGTGACAAGCAGTATTGTTAGCATCAGTATGTGACTTCTGTATGTTCCTGTTGTTACCATTTCTTGCTAGTAAAGAAAGAGAAGGACAAAGTCTAAGGTGCAGAACAACCTAAATGTTCTGTCTCTTTCAGGGATGCTGGTAAATATAATATATTGTTGGAAAACCGTGCCTCCAGTTAAAACTTGGGGCACTGTACTATTAACAGGAAAAGAAGGAGAGAGTTTCCAGGATTGTTGAGCTGTCATTGCCTCCTTCCCTCCTCCCCTGCCCTGCTATCTTAGAGGAGGTGCCATCCCTTCTCTCATCCTGGGTGGACCTGTACCTGTGCTCTAGGTTTTTTCCAAGTCTTGCTTTTTACAAGGTTTATTCAGAGCATGCCCCTCTCTTTTGACATGATGAGCTCCCCTTCCTCACTGGCTCCTCCTGAGCGCCTGTTCTTTTAATCCAAAAGCTCTTCCTTGGACAGGGTGACTCACTCTATTTGCTCCCTTACCTTCCATGCTCCTTCCCTTCTAAGACAGCTATTTGCCTCTCCATTCTCTGCTCACTCACTCTTCCACCCAATGTCATCTCAGTTCCCAGGGACCTCATGATTGCCAGATTTCCTAGAAAATTGTCAGTGTTTATTTTATTTAACTGCCATCCTCCTTAGATTCCCTGGCCTAACTCTGCTTCTCAATCTCTTTCCTACACAATCGGTAAGCATTGAATCTCCAGGATCTTAACCTTGCTCCTCCTCTTCCCTTGGTCTCCATTCAATGCTGGATCCAAATTATCATTAAGCCTTCACTTCAAGCGTTCACAGACCTCTCTCCAGCCTGGATTGTGTCTTAGAAAGCTAGGGCAGTAATTTTGCCTGCTACAAAATAGTATGCCTCAAATATAACAAATACTACACCAAAATTATCATTTTATTCTTCTCTAAAAAATAGAAAAGAGCACCCCTTATCTCTATCACCTTTATTCTTTATCTTGAGCAGTGATGTTATCATCTAAATGTAAGAGAAGCCAGAAGCCCATCTCATCTCAATCTCACCCTCTTAGGCTGCCTCTGTTGACTTTAGTTCATCAATCACACTTGGATCTGCCCCGTGTCTTTCTTCCTCCTTGCCCTGCACCTCACTACCTGCCTCACTTTTCTTTCCCAGACTATTAAATTACCTCCCAGGGAGCTTCCTAGTTCATCTCTCTCTCTCTCTCTCTCTCTCTCTCTCTCTCTCTCTCTCTCTCTCTCCCTCTCATATCTACAATAGTGATAGCTTTAAAAGACAAATCTTATGATGTCATGGCCTGTTGAAAGTCTTCTAGCTGTCTCTCATCAACTTCAGAGTACCTACTCAATCCCCTAGCAGTCACACAAAGTCTTTCTTGCTCTGGCTCCTGTCCTCCCACCCAACCCCCCCTGCCAGTCACCCTAGGCTTCCTCATACTTTGAGGGCTCTGCCTGTGGAACACACTCGGCACTTTACTTCCCTGCATCCCTGGAACGTTCATTGGCTTCCTTCAAGGCTGCCTCTTCTGTACTTAAAAAATATGTTTTAGATAAATGCATGAAGGCAAATGCATGAAGACAAGTTACCCTGGAGAGTATGTTTTTCTTTCATCTATGATTCCTTAAAATTTTATGATTCTCTCTTGGAAACCACTTGCTTCATTACACAGTAAATGCCTGGCTCCCTTCCCTACCCCTAGGACATCCTGGAGAACCAATGTCTTTCTTGCTTGGGATTTCCCAGCACACAAATACCAGTTCATGGCTAGAGCATAAGATGTTATCACTACTGATACCATATTTGGTGTGGCTATTTGTTTATGTGGCCATGGATACTTTGAAAGCATGAACACATCTTATCCCTTTCTATATATCTAGTGTCTTGATTAAGGTAGGTGGTTAATAGTATTTGATAAATTAATAAATAAAGGAAGATGGAATGAATGAATGAACTGCATGTTTCACTAACAAAGTTCAGGATTAAGTTCTAAGTGAATGGTACAGACAGCAAATGGTTTGGCGAATTTGAGAAGTGAAATCTATGGGGCTGGGGCAGTTCGGTTCTTGCCTGGGTTTAGGGTAGAAGAGAAACATGACAATGGGGTGCTAGGTATGTAAGACTCAGATGTAGCTATAGAAGAGCTGAAAGATTTCCAGGAAAAAGGAACCACCTGGATTAAAAAACATACAGTAAAGCAACATGCTCTGTTTAGTGTTCAGCAAGGATGACTTAGATGTAGCCAAGTGGCCTTAGAATTCAGTAGAATGTGAGCCTGGAAAGGGATGCAAGTGTAGAAGGTCTAGGGGCCAGGCAGGTGGATCTGCAGTGAGGAGTAGTTGCATTGGTGTGACAGCAACCAAGGCAGGAAATAGGTTAAGGAAATGCAGAGGAGAAGCGGTGGCAGCAGTGGAACAGAAAGCAAGCAGTGAGCAGACCCCCAGCGTTCCTTGATGATGGAGCAGATGGAATGCTAGAGGAATGGCGTGAGGGCAGGACAGCACCTGCAGGTTGTATGTGGGCAATTGTGCTATTCATTGAAGCTGGGAAAGTCAGTGACCCTGATTCTATGAAAAGATAATGGTGCTTGTTTGGGATATAGAGTTTGGAAGGACCTCCAAGGGGACATTTCCTAATAGCAGTCAGAAATGGGAGTTAGATCATTTGGTGAAAATTGGACCTAGAGATAGGAATTTTGGCATTATTTGCATGGAGTTGATAGTCGAGAATTACTGAGTTATTTAAGGGAATGACACAGTGAAGAGCAGGTGGACTGAGGACTAGGTCTGAAGTGTAAGATTTGGGGAACACTCATAACTAGGCTTATATAGATGTAGAAGCAACAGAGGAGTTAAGGAAAAAGCTAGGTACATGTGTGCTCTAGTTCTGTATCCTCATGAACAGTTGGTGCACAAAAGTGTTTAATTTCAGCCATTCTGATAGGTTTGTAGTGATGTCTCATGGTTGCACTTTGCATTTTCCCAGTAACTAATGATATTCAGCAGGTGTTCTACATGCTTATTTGCCACCCATCTATATAACCTCTTAAAATTAGCACCAAATTTTAGTATTTAAATCAATTTGGGAGGAAAGAAATACCATTAAGAACTTCCCTCTAGAACAAAATAATGATGGTCATTCCTCCATACATCCAAATTTACAGTTGATCAAAACCAAACCAAACCAAACCAAACCAAGCCAAACCAAAAAAAATCGAAATCAGAAAACACTGTACAGAAATAAAAATAACAAAAATCAAATCCTAGGGGGTCAGTGCATTTCAGAGTCTTTGCTGTGCTGTTTTGTTTGTCCTGCAGTTGACTTTTTAAAAAATAACAAAATGAAAGATAACAATTTAAAAAAGAGAAATTTTTAAGGAATCCATGATTAGTTTCCTGGCTTATTTTGATGTCATGTAGAGCATATGGAGGAAGGCTATTTGAAGCATACATAATTAGGGAATATTCATGTTCAACTTTAGATTTCTCCCTAACAGCATAAAATATCCACAATCCCAAGTTTGAAGGGCCACATATAATCTCCTTTGAGGATTGCATAGGACAATATGAGCCATTCTTCATAGAGCAACAGGACTTCATCAAATTGATACAGCTTCCCTGTGTAAAATGTTTCCCATCCTGTTTTGATACTTTCGTTGAGAGCAAAGAGTCAGCCTGAGAAACTCCCATGTGAAATCTACTCCTGAAGACATGGAGATTAGAACAGCTGTCAAGTCATGAGTCACATAATCAAATGCTCTTCCTTGTTTGGCATGTCTCTTTAGTCCTGGAATACATTCTTTTATTAGAACCTGAAAGCAATCTCCTCTAGGGTTATCCAAGACATCACCATAAATTCTTTGCGTGCATTTCTTAAATCCACCAATTACCACTTGATCATTCTCTACCACAGTGACTGTCTTTGGTTTCCATTTGACCATTTCACTTAATATCTGCCTCTCAGAATCAGTATGTCTTTGTCAGTGTCGTCTTCTTTGCTACAGCTTATTATGAATTCAGGAATAGGCCAAATCATTTGGCCAAATTAACACCCCCACTGAGGATAAGAGTATTTCCAAACTGTGTAGAATTTTAATGTTCTGACAGGGTGAATCTTCATTTAATAACACTTCATGTTATATTCAACCAGGAGCCCATCAGCAGTGGGACATTATCTGTGTCACTGGCCCCTCCTCAAACTATGGGTGGTAATTGCCTTACCCACTCAACACTGTCCTGATTAAGTTCTTTCATTCTCCTGATTTGTTCAAAAGGGTGTCAATTTCTTCTTTTCCCTGAACATCACCACTGTAACTCTGAAGGTCCCACAACACCAGTCCATGTGAATAAATTCTCAAATTGGCAAAACAGCTGTTTTTATGTGTGTTGGTTGCTCAGTAGTCATGGCCCTGCCAGGTGTGCACTGACTCTGCCTTCCCCTGTTCCTGGGAAATGAACTGGAGAACTTTTAGAATGGTCTCTCCATCAGCTTATGCACTAAACCTGCAGTTGAGTTTGCTGTGCCATACCTGGGAAAGGCCATCGTGGGAGACCAGAGTGGCAGGGTGGGGAGTTGGTTGGTTAATGTCAGGCTGTGGGTGTAACTGAATTATCTATTCTATCTTTTGCTCATATAACAAATGAGGTCGTTTTCTCATTGAATCTTAACATGTTCCTGCCAGCTCAAACCACCGCTGGTACATTTATGACTCTCCTATCGAGCAACGTGTATCACCCAATGGGATTGTCTCATGCTGCCCTATGGGATGGTCATGCGTGTACCACCTGTATTTCAGAGCTGCCTGGCAGTGAAGACATACAAATTATGGCCCTGTCATGAACATGTTAAAAGTTCTGTGTGTATCACTTATGTAAAAATCATATTGTCTCCCTGGCGTGAGAAGCTAAAACAGCAAATGAGATCCAAAATGCACAATAGATGCTGAAATGTGAAGAAACTGTTCAAAGGAAAGAGAAACTGGGATGGGGGAAAGGAGTAAAGAAGGAAGGGAAAAGGAAAAAAATATATATATATGATAGTTAAAATAGTTGTAATATTAATTTCTCTTAGTTCATTGGAAAGAAAGCTTTGTGTTTATATTGTTTGAACAATTTTTCATGCCTATATCTTGTACTCTGAGTAACTACTTTGAAGATAACAATACAAGATGTATTAACCATAGTTACTCTCCTGTTACCTTGTTTTGAAATTTTTTTCCTCTTCAAAATAAAATTAAAAAAAAAGTTCACTGTGTATTCTGGATTCAAGTTCTTTATCTAGTATTTGTTTTGCATGTAATATTCTCTCCAAGTTTGTGACTTGTCTTGTTCATTCTCTTAACTGTACCATTTGAAGAGCAGGCATTTCTAATGTTGATGCTCAGTTTACCGTTTTTTACTTTACAAGTTGTGCTTTTGGTGTCAAAGCTAAGAAATCTTTGTCTCATTCAAGACCATAAAGGTTTTCTTGTAGAAATTTTAGGTTTTGCCTGTATCTCTATGATCTATTGTTTTTATTTTTATTTTTATATATAGTATGAGACAGGATTTAAAATTTCTTTTTAACATAAAGTATTTTCAATTGTGTCATCAAAATTTGATGAAAAGATTATTTTTCCACTGCACCTTCATAAAAATCAGTTTTCCATGTATATGAGTCAGAGTACTAATTTTGAAAGGGATAGAGGTTGGCATAGAATCCTTCAAAAACCAAAGCAAGTTTGACTCAAGGATTGAAAAGTGCTTCCTGTTGTCAGACAAGGTATCAGGCACTAGGGTTAAAAAAAATTAAAGAATGAAAGTTGACTAAATTGATTATCGAAATGCAGTATAAGAGGCATGGGTTTCTATGAAAACACATAGTTACGGTGCTTAGCTGGCCTCTGTGTTCAGGGAAATCTTCCTGGAGGAAGGGATGTATGGCTCTGTGCGTGTGTGTGTGTGTGTGTGTGTGTGTAGGTAGGTAGGTAGAAAAGAGTGATGAGCAGGGAGTCCAAATGTAAGCTTTGAGATATAGAAAGAGACAAGTCTTGTCTGGCAAGCCAAGGAAGTCCATGTATTTTGAGAAGGAAAGCTTTTAAGCAGGGGTTAACACTTTTAAGCGATGTGAGGCAGTGGCCAAAGAGTGCTGGTGTGGTGGTGCACACTGGAGGTAGGAAATTTGGGAAGAGTAAGAGTTGCAGATAAGTCATTAAGATAAAAGGACTGAACTAGGACAGTGAAGTTAGGACTAGAGAGGAGAGGATTGATTTGAAAAAAAAAAAAATTTTAGGAGGTAAAACCAGAAGCAGTTGGGGCTGGTTACCTGGAACTGAGGAGTTAGGCTAAGGGCACAGTGTTTGGGTAGCTGGTGCTGCCATTAACTAAGAATGGGAATATAGCACAAAGAGTGGGGGAGGGGACAGGGTGGGTTGATTTGCGTCTTGATAAATATGAGATGCTTTTTGAACATTTAGGTGGAGACACCACCACTTGGATATATGAGAATCATCTTCATGGAGGTAGCTCCAAACAAGACATAAGTTAGAAAGACGGATCCTCACCAGCACCATGGGCAATTTGATTAACCTGCATCTTTTTTACTTGTCTCACCTGCAGAATGCAAAATAGAATAATAAGTTGAAGGGCTGCAAGGATTAAATGAGGTATTGGTAAACAGCGATGTCTGATATCATTAGACAAGGGATCAGAAGTGTCCACTGATTTTGCAAAATTAGATGTTTGATGTTGACTCTGTATGCACTTTAAGGGAGGTGGTGGGGACAGAGGCAGATTACAATGGATCAAGGAGAATCTGGGGTGAAATCAAGTCAAGGAAACATAAAGTAATCATTTGCAAAGTCTGGCTTGAATGGAAGGAGAGGTGGGAGGGCAGACACACTGTTCACATGACCATTGGACAGTCTACATGGAGGGGGAGGGGAAGACCCTGACTGTGACCCAGAACAGGGGAAAAGGCTGACCTGGGAAAGACTGAAGACTGAAGAGAGAAAGGAGGTATGAAGAGGCTGGCAAATCCCAAGGAGAGAAGGGCAAGCAATGGAGATTTCTCTGGAGGAGGAGAAGCCCTTGTGCTCTGAGCCTGTTGGGAAGACGTAGGTGCACAGAGTCAAAGAAATTGCCACAGAGAGCCTCAGTTTAATGAGTCTGAGCCAAGTGTAAGGGATAAGGGAGCTGGGCAGTGGCTAGACGTGAAGGTTTACATAATGGTTGAATTGTTCCCCCTCCCAAACGCCTATGTTGAATCCTTGCAGCCAAATACCCCATGTCACTGTGCTTAGAGATAGTGTCTTCAAGGAGGTAATGAAATTAAAATGAAGTCATCAGGGGGGAACCCTGATCCATTATGACTGGGATCTTTAGGAGAGGAGGAGATTAGAACAGACACACATAACAAAGACTGCATGGAGAGCAGGGAGAAGATGGCCATCTACAAACCAAGGAGAGGGACCCTGAGGAAAGCAACCTTGACCATGCCACACTCTGAAACTCCCACCTCCACAACTGTGAGGGGATACATTTCTGGTGTAAGCCATCCAGTGTGAGATACTTTGTTATGGCTGTCCTGGCCAGTGAATACAGTGTGACATGAGAGGGAACTGACCCAGTCAGGTGATGGCTGGTGGTGGTCCGGTGTTGGGTCTCAGGTTTGGATGAAGGTATGAGTTAGTAGTGCAAGTCTGCCTGCATGGTGGTGGGATTTGCTCCGGCAAGAGGGATGCCTGGGAATAATGGGGTCCAGGGAGGGCACTGCAAGGGCAGAGCTGAGTGGAGGCTGGTGCTGCATGAGTGATGGGGCTGGAGCTGTGTCTGGGAACCAGGAACTAAGAGTGAGCAGCCAGTGGTCAGCTGAGGAGCAAAGCTCTCTGACTCCAGTTTTCCCACCTGGGGGGTCACACTTGGGCTGTTGAGAATCTGCGAAGGGAAGGTAAGCCTGGTTTCAGTTTGCACAGGTGGGCAGAGCAGAACAACTGCCAGCCCCAGGCCCTTGGAGGTGTTGCTGATTCCTCTGCCCTGCAGGCTTGTGCATGGGAGCATCCTCTAGGCTGACCACACCATGGACAGTGACTTATCTGACATTTGCTGTAGGGGACACAAAGTCAGGTGGCCTCCTACTGTTCAGTCCTGCAGTAGCCATTCACCAAGGGCCACTGTGAATCCAGGGAGGAGATCTGCAGGTATGGTAAAGAATCAGGCATGGCCCTTACCCTCAAGCAGCTGAAACTCTAGGGAAGGGAAAATAGGCAACCAAATAGGCAGAACAGCAAAGTAAGGGAGTTCAAAGAGGAGGGAATTAATTTGGGATGGGGAATCTGGGAAGACTCAAAGGCAGGAGGGAAGACTTTGGGGTTTTAAAATACAACCAGGAAGCCAGAGATGGCATATACGTACCTGTAAT
>RJWT010002756.1:0-39309 GCA_004365215.1 Cuniculus paca | reverse complement strand
CAACTTTATTTAAAACATCTCCAAGGTAGAAATAACCTAAATGTTCCATCAGTAGTATAATGGATAAATGATATGTTCATATCATGAAATATTATACATTAATTTAAATGAACTAATATAACTTCCAGGTAGTAACAGAATAGATGGTTCAAATATATTCAGTGAAGGAATTTAGGCACAAAACATACATACTCTCATCATGCCAGTAGCTTTGACCCAGATCTAATCTATGGTGCTTGAGTAGTAAAAAGGGGTTGTTATAGTGATTATGGAGAGGGTGTGACAGGTATTTCTTGGGTGTTGGTAATGTTTTACAACTTGACCTGGAAGATGGTTAGTGGATTGTATTTGTGACAAATTCATTGAGCTGTACACATACAATTTGTGTGTTATTTCTAGTTTAGCTGTGATTTTTCAGATGAAAAGAGAATTGTATCTTCTATAGTCTTCTGATTCATCGAGGGTTATTCTTTCTTTGAGTGTGATACTGATAAAGGTTCCCCAAAGATGTCCATGTCCTAATCACTAGCACCTGTGAATTAGTTTATGTAATTTGGCAAAATAACTTTGCTGATGTCATCAAAATAAGGATTTTGAAGTAGAGAGATTATTCTGGATTATCTGGGAGGGTTAGTATGATCACAAAGGCCTTTATAAGAGGGAATCAGAAGGTGATGCAACATGAGAAAAACTTGACTGGCCCTTGGTGGTGTTGAAGACAGAGGGAGGTATGATTCTAAGAATCCAGGCAGTTACTAGAAGGTGGAAAAGGCAAGGAAATGAATTTTCTCTTAGGGCTTCCAAAAGGAACAAAGTTCTGCCAGTATCTTGTTTTTAGTTCCATTAGACCCAATTATAGCCTTCAAAACTAAAAGATAGATCTGTTGTTTTAAACCAATTTGTAGTTTGTTACCACACGAATAGAAAACCGAAACAGTGAGTTACGCATTGTACCCATCAGAATATATTGCACATAATAGGTACTCTGTGAAAAGTGTATTGAATGAATGGTTGAACTTCCGAAGTGGCCAGACGCTTAATTAGGATGAAAGAATTTTACAAGTAAGTGTGTTTATGTGAGACTTCAAGACTAGTTTCATATGCAGTGGCCAGGTTTTTTCTAGTCTCCCTCTAATCTTCAAATTGGAAACTTTTCAGTCCCAAAGGCCTGGAGGTGAAGTGAACAGAGCTCACACTCCGTATTCATCAGGTACAACAAATTGAGGATGAGGACGTGGATGAAGACTGCATGATTAGAGCTTTTCCTTAGTCCATCGGAGGCATTCATTTTTCTGGAAGGAGATAAAAATTCTCTACAAAAGTAGAAAAAAAAACCTAGGAATATTAGTCTTTTGATATCCCAAATGGAATTTTCCAAATACCAGATTTAGGGTTCAGTCAAAGAGTGAGAGCACACCGCTGTCAAGCGGAGGGTGGTCCTTCAGTTTAACCGCAGAAAGATGCTGAGTTTTTGTGTGTCATGGATGTTGAATTGAAACCCATTGGGCTGCAATAGGCCTATCATGCCTGAGTGAGTTGACTCAGTTTGTGGGATAGAGGATATGGCAATAAACTCAGGGTTCTGGAGCCGATGGAATCCAACTATCAAAACAGAAGCTCAGGAACCTTGTTTCTCCCAAAGTATAGACCAAGTATCGACTTGGTTGAGAGGGGCTCCAGAGACCAGTGGACGACACTGCTGTACCATATAAAGAAGGCTAGCGCTGCTTCTCAGTGCCAGGAAATTGCACAAACCACTCTCTACCAAGCTTTGAAGAAGCAGGAAAAGGAGAACCCTGAGTGATCAAGCATTGCTTTAGCCAGTGGAAATTGAATGCTTCCTAAAAGTACATTCAGATTGTTAGACTGGGTTAAGTTTAAACTAGATTAAACCACCTGCTAACCAGCTGATGGGGATTTGGGAGGAATGCCAGATGATACAGTAAAATAAAGAAAGTGTAATGTTTCTGTAAATCACCTGAATTGTATTGTAAACCTTGAGATTCGTCTCTGATTGTCTGCTCAGTCATTGAGATTTATCTTTGGATAGGGTTCCAGAAGAGGAAAGAGATTATAGAACAGCATATTTTAAATTCATCTGTCTCTTTTGTGTCTTTCTTTTCCTATTTTTGTTTCCTGTCTTTGAGTTTGGGAAACTGGAGAGTATTTAAACTTTCATCAATAGCCTTCTTCCTCCTATGTGCCTCTTTTCCCTCCTTTAGAGAATGCTTTCCAGGCAGGGAAGTGTCTAATAAACACCCGCATTAAATGTGAAGATTACTGAAAGTTCATCACGTATGAAGGCCTGTGATAAAGTTTATAAAGAAAAATCTGGTCGTGACCTGCACACAGGGAACCAGAGAAATAGGTATTTAAAGAAATGATTGTTATAAGTACTACCATTGAAGAAAAAGCTGCTGAAACTTAAAAAAACAGTTTCATATTTTGTTTGCCACTATAGTACTGGGGACCTGGCCAAGATCACCAATCTCCCAAACGAGTGTATGGTGAAGGCTTAAATAAATGAGACATGCGGTATGATTTTAGGGCTCCAGGAGGGTCAAAACCCTCTAACAGAGCTTGAGATTCTAGGGGCTGAGACAAAGAGCTTCTCTGGGTGGCCGGTATTTATTAGGTCTTCAAACAAGGAGATGGGATACTGAGGGCGGGATCTTGGGAGTGGTTCAAGGACTTTACCAAGTAACAGATTATGTTAATTTAGGAGAACTATTTTAGAAGGAAGTCTCCAGGTGCATTTCACTACAGGAGTGAAATGGCTACAGCTACAGTCTTTATTTAGTTAATTGGGGTTGGAGCCAGTGTCCTCAGCTGAGGTCTTATCTTACCCTTTGAGGTCTCCTTGTTTTTGGGTGGGCCATGCCCTGGCCCTGCCCTGCACCCCTGCACGTGTGTTCAATTTCCAGCTTCAACAGCTCCCAACACTATAGCATTCGCAAATGTTAAAAAATAATTCATAGATACATAAAACATTCTTCATTTGATGGACAAAAGTCAGAATATACATGAATTATGGATCTTACAGTAATTTTACAGCCACTGGACATGGACAATATTATTAATGTGAGACTAACTTTTATACTACTTTTTTTCTAGCCTCCCTCTCTCATACCTGTGAGACATTCCTGATCTCCAGTTATCGCTTCATCTTCTGCAACATTTCCATCTTGTGTTTCAATGCTATTAATCACTTTTTACTCCGCCTATTCATATTCTATCATTTGTGTATATCTTTGTGTAGGAGCAGATCTGTGCCTAATTCATTTATAAAGATCTGAGTCCTGGAAAAATTCTATGTGTTTAGAACATGTGTAGTATGAAATAGTTACCAATCTCAAGCTGTGCAAAGGTGTATGTTAAAAATGTTAATTTCAGTGCTATTTATACTAGTGAAAATTTGGGAACTTCAGTTGCCTATCAGTGGGGTCTGATTAATTGCATGCAAAAGAATAGCATGTAGGCATTACATTAGTTATTAAACTAGATCAATATTTGTTGGTCTCAAAAGCTGTTCACAGTAGATGGTTAGTGGAGAAAGAGATTAGAGTGCTTATACTGTACATTGCCATGTATGAAAAGTTATGTGTGTTTTTAACATTGTGCCCATATTCCTGGAATTTAATGGTTATTAAAATGTTTACAGAAAGTAGTATTTTATGTTCCTAATGTTTTCCCAAATTTTGGATTTTTCAGTGAATATGTTATTTTGTTAGAAAAATAATGAGAATTTCAAAAATTTTATTCCTTATGTCTTAGTCGGAATTCTTTAGGGTCTTATTGCATAGTTGTTCTTTCTTTCTTTCTTTCTTTCTTTCTTTCTTTCTTTCTTTCTTTTTTTTTTTGCAGCACTGGGGATTGAACTCATAATCTTGCACTGGCCAGGGAGGCACTTAGGCCACTGAGCCAGATCCTTGACCCTTGTCTTTTTGAGACAGGGTCTCACTATGCCGTTCAGGCTGGCCTTGAGCTCACTTTGTAGCCCAGGCTGGTCTTGAACTCAAAACAATCCTCCTTTCTCAGCCTCCTGAGAGCTGGGATTACAGGGGCGAGCCACCACACTCGACTTGCATAGTTGTTCTGAATCAGGACAATTTGAATGTTTCAGGAATATTTGGCAACTTCTGGAGACATTTTTGTTTGTCATAACGGCTGGCAATACTACCAGGATCCAGTGGGTAGTGTTCATGGATGCTGGTGGACATCTTATAAGGCATAGGACAACCCCTCACAACAAAGAATTATGTGGCCTTAATGTTGATAGTGCTGAGATTGAAGCATCTTGAATTCTTTATCCTGATAAGGCTCATTACCACCATCTGGTGGTGGGAGAAGAACCTGCGGCTTCTATGTAGCTTCGTGCTGAAGCCAGCTTCAGAAATAAGATGGTAGGCCATAAAAAGGCTACCTGCAGTTAGAGTAGGGGGCAGGGAGCAAGCAAGGAAATTCACAGGCTCTTTGATACTCTTACAGAGGCTAGTAGTTTCTCCTCAAGCTATCGTTGTAATTTGTAAACCTCACATTACAATTCCTATTTTCCATTCTTACTGAAATTCTAGGGACTCAAAATAAATAGATGTTGAGGCAAGAAAGCTTTTGAGTAAACTTTAACTTGATAGATGGAGAAACTATCTACTTGTACCCGTAGGTGGCTCTCCAGTACATAATATGATAAGACTTCAGTTTTGTCAAGAATATTTCCTGACTAGAACACATAGGACCAAAGCACATTTCCTAGCTTTAGCTCCATTTAACTATGGCCTCCATCTCATGCTCCAAAGAAATGCATTTGCAAAACTGAGGAATCTTTCCTTTACCCCCCCATCTACCTCCAATTTAAAGGACATGTGGAAAAAAAAAAACAACCAAAAAACCCTGTTCTTGTTCTGCTTATCAATGTTATTTATGTTTTTTATCCACTGATTTTCTGTTTTCTGATGATCACTTACTAGTAAATTGCTCACCAGCATCTTATGTCTTCTCTCTGCTGCTCTCAACAGGGCTGTGGGCCATTGCTTACTTTTCTGTCTACTAGTTCCTGGAAGGCCTGTACTCTCTCACCCCTTGAAAGGATGCTGCTCTCTTCTGCCAGACATTGGGGAGAGAATGTTATGTAGCCCTTACTTTTAATACTAGTTCTTTATTATTATTATTATTATTATTTTTTTTTTCATACTGGTTATTATCCACAACCCTATTGTTCAAATCCATTTGGATTTAGCAGTCTTTCCTAAGGCCTTAAAGAATATTGCGGGTTGGTTTCTCCAGAGGCAGATGCTGAAACTGTGCAAGTTACTTATTAGGGGTTAATGCCTGTGAAAGAAGGGGCAGAAGTAGAATTGCTAGAGGAAGAAATTGAACTATGATGAAGCCCTCACAAACCTTGAGCCAAATGGGAGCTTTGGTCTGAAGGCCATCTGAGCATCCTGTGTCAAGCCAGGATGGCAGGACTCTCTCACTCAATCACTGGATACAGTTTACCTCTGTATCTACCCCATGAAGCACATGACCTCAGCTGAAAACACTTTCTGTAACTGAGCCAAATTTGAAAGATTCAACCGCTGAAGAGTGACTGCTTGCTTCTCAGCTGAGCAGCATGTTCTTCCTTGAAGGAGGATCTGGGTGGTACATCTCTATTTTCCTACAGAGGAGTTGATGGGAATCATGGTGTAAACTAATATAAACACAATTGCTTTCCCGATTCTAAGAGCAAGCACCAAAGAAAAACTGTTATGGAGGTTGTTTCCAGGAAGTCATGCCCTGCTTCACATATCTTCCAATTTGGTGTAAGCACAAATCACTTGGATTGCACTAAAAATAATGACATTGGGTGCTATTAGATAGCTGTTGTCAAAGGAATGAAAGGATGCTGTTTTTGTCTTCCTTCCATTCCTCTGTTTTTGAGGTTTACAGTTTTAATTTTGCTTTGTGTTTAAAATCCTATTTATAGAAAATAAAATACAGATAGGGAAAATAAGGCAAATGGATTCGTAACCACTATCTGGTCAAATATGGAACTTGGACCCACTTTTTATGAACTTATAACTAAGTACAAAGTGTAGACATCACTGCATTTAAGTATAATAGCAATATTAATAGTGTTAATAACTACTATAATTACTTTCATTAACTTTTGTTGCTTCTGTTGCTGCTGCCTACATTACTATTGCCTAACTCAACACATTTCACATGACTTACGCACATTCTATGTGAAGTCTTCCTCACACCTCTATGAGATGGCAACATTTTATAGATTAAGAAAATGAATTAGAGACAGCTTAATTCATCTGAGGTCACATGGTAAATGGTGGAGGTCTCAGGTGCAGTTAAAGAGTCTAACTTCTGAGTTTGGGCTCTTAATTGCAACTACGAGGTAGCATTCTTTAATTCTCAACACTTGGATTAGATCTATTTATTTACTTCATCTTGAATCACTTCCTTATTTTGCTTCCCCTCTCCTTTTTTTTGAGACAAGGTCTCGCGCTGCAGTTCAGCCTGGCCTTGAACTTACTTTGTAGCCCAGGCTGACCTTGAACTTGCAGTGATCCTCCTGCCTCAGCCTCCTGAGTTCTGGGATTACAGGTATACACCACCATGCCTAGCTCCTTCATTTATTTTTACTGGAATAATTTCTCCAATAAATCACTTGAATGGAAATGACATATGTTTATGGCCTACTTCTGAGGAACCTAAGGCATACTGTCTTCCATACCAATAAAGAATTGTGGCAGCGACTTTGCTAAGTCATTAATTGGTTAGGGTTTGGAATAGCTGTAACTACCAAGAAAGTACCAAAAGACTTTGATATTCTAAAATGCATTTTGAACTATTAAATTATAATCACACTTATTGCAAATTAACTATATTCTCAGATGTGATTTCTCAAGGAGTCTATGTTGACTATTCTTGCCAGTGAAACTCGGATGAGATTGTTTCAACATGTCAATGTATTTATAGTAAAATTATTCAAAGTAAAGAAGAAACTTGGGAGACACAGTATAACACAGTAACTTAGTGCTTACTGTCCTATGTATCTTATATATGGTAATTCACTTATCTCCCCCCAATTTCAGCATGAGAAATCTACCATTTCATTTTTTGAGCATCTGAGCACAAAGAAATTATATGTCCAAGTTCTCACAGGCACTATTCCTACAAAGACAGCAGTATTACTAGTTATCCTGTAAGTGTCAGTGATAATATAGCTTCCTTCACTGCCTTTTCCACTTATGCACCAAAACACTAACATAAAGTGTTGATTTTTTTTTCAGTCTTCACTGAAGGGTTGGAATGGTGAGAAGTACAATTTTGAGGAAAGGGAAAAATAAAATTATATGTTTCACATGTATTTCTCCATAGTCCAAATAAAAGGCAGCCAAAAACTTTTTTTTTTTTTTTCAGCACTGGGGATTGAACTCATGACCTTGCACCTGCCAGGCAGGTGCTTAGGCTACTGATTTAGAACCCCAGCCCTTAGCAGCCAAAAACTTAAAGGGGTCAATTGTTAAATATGCCTCATTCCCTTGACTTTCTTGTATTCAGTTATGTTTCTAAGAACAAAGAATTCTTTCAAAATATTTTAATGCATTTTGAATTTTTATTTAATTCACACCTTTATTTTTAAGATTTTATTTTTATTGCAGATAATTGTATATATTTATGAGGTACAAAGTGATTCTTTCATGTATGTATACATTGGGGAATGAACAAATCAGGTTAATAAATCTATCACTTCACATCTTACTATTTTTGTGAAAAGAACATTTAAAATACACATTTTTTAGCAGTTTTGAAATGTACGATGTTAACTATTGTCAATTTGATGTGAAATAGATCACCAAAACTTGTATCTCTTGTCTAACTGAAACTTTATACCCTTTGATCAACGTTTCCCTTTCCCCGCCCCCTCCCCTCAGTTTCTAGTAATCACCATTTTATTTTCTACTTCTGTGACTTTAATTTTTAAAGTCTACACAGAAGTGAATAACTTACATCTTAATTACAAGATGTAATGTCCTAGAATCCATCACCATCTTAATTCCATCCATGCATACTTGTGGCTCCTTTCCCACTCTACTTTGGATCTCTATCTTTTTTTTTTTTTGAGACAGGGTCTTGCTATGTAGCTCAGACTGGCCTTGGGCTCACTTTGTAGCCCAGGCTGGTCTCGAACTTGCAACGATCCTCCTGCCTCAGCCTCCCGAGTGCTGGGGTTACAGGAGTGTGCCACCATGCCTGGCTGGATCTCTATTTTAACTGACAGGAACCTCCCTGAAATCTGACGTGGTGATTTCAGTTACTGTTTCTCACTTCAGTGACTCTGAGAAACCATGGGGATACAATTTCAACTAACTTTTAACTCGGACCATCTCTAATTTTGTGGCCTAACCTGCATCCAGTATCTCTGCATCTTGACCTCATCTCTTCTGACTCCATCCATTTCCCCTATTTTTATTTTTTCCTTCTTCAGTGATGCCTAATCCTCTGACACTAATCCCTTCCAAATCTGATTCTGCCTTGATGGCAGTATTATTTTTCTAGTAGTATCATAGAATACCCTTTACTAATACAGAGATAGTTGTCTTCTTTCTATCCCAATTTACCTCTTTCCAATTTTTTTGTGATCTCTTGAGAATAACCTCTGCATCTCATTTAATAATCATATTACTTAAATATCTGAGGAATTTATCAAAGATCTTTTTTATTTATACAAAATAATTTTAGCTTGAAAGTCAAAAGTAACATAAATGATACTTCTTAGTTAAATGGATTTATGGATTCATTAAACAATGTAAAAAAGGATTCAGCAAATATTAATAGAAACTTTAGCCCTTTTCAAGGATGCAGTGATGTGAGAGACAGATCCTATTCTGTGTGCAGGTTCTGCTTCCATGACCATTTCAATCTTAGCAGATTCTCCAATTCTTACCAAGACTAACTTCAGAGAACAAAGGGAAAACCATACTGTTCAAAAACACCTGTATCCTTTATACTTTTTTCTGTCCAAGACTTCTGGAGGTGAGTTAGTTGACCTGAAACTGAGAATCTCTCTCATCTCTGAAGATCCAAGTTGTTTTGCTGCTGTTTCTTGGGTTGTCTTTTCACTCTGTGTGTGTGTGTGTGTGTGTGTGTGTGTGTGTGTGTGTGTGTGGTGAGTACAGAGACTGTACCTGTAAATGGAAACCAATGGATGCCTGTATATCCAATATGAAGAAATTTTCTTCTTTGTGTCATGATTCCTTTAGATCATCAGCTTTGAGAACTGAGCATGAGGTGAGGAGGTGCAGGTTTGTAGAATGGTGATTTCCTTCCCCTTTCAGGTCCTTAGTTGACTTCAGAGTCTTCTTAATTTTTATTCTGTTTGTGATCTTATGCCTCAAATGATTAAAGAGCCACAAATGTGTCTGACTTGGAGATAAACATTTTCTCCAAAACATTTTTTTTTGAGACAAGGCCTCACTATGTAGTGCAGGCTGGCCTTGAATCACAGTGATCCTCTTGCCTCAACCTCTTGAGTTCTGGGATAAAAGGTGTGCACCACCACACGCAGCTCCTCACATTTTTATAAGCAAAAAAGAATGTTGAAAAACCATACAATTTAAATTTCAATATAATTTTATATACTTTTTGATACTTTTTTTTTTTTGCCTGTTTTTTTGTCTTTTTTGAGACAGGGTCTCACCATGCAGTTCAGGCTGGCCTTGAGCTCACTTTGTAACTCAGGCTGGTCTTGAACTTGCAATGGTTCTCCTGCCTCAGCCTCCCAAGTGCTGGGATTACAGGCATAAGCCACCATGCCTGACTCTTGATACTTGTTCTTTAAGAAATAATTTTGTAATCATCAATGGCTTAATTAAATGTAATGTGTGCACACTTGATTAAAATGATTAAAATGGTTCATTACACCTGTTATCATAAATTTAGTCCCAGCAGCCAATCCTTCATAGACTTGTATACAACAGCAGCTTGCTCGCTTACTTGCCGTCTTTCTTTCTTTCTTTCTTTTTGTAATTTTTATTTTAAACAAAATAAAACCAGGCAAAATAAAAACTGAATGAAGTCAATAAAAACAAAACAGTGTAAGTGATACAGGACTTCAAAACAAGATAACAGGAAATCAACAAGTTACCATAATGCCTCTTGTCTTCAGAATAGCTGCAGATACCTTCAGACATAGTACAAATCAAACAAAACAGAACAGAATAGAACCAATAAAAACAAAACAATGAATGCAATAAAGGACTCCAGAACAAGATAATAATAAATCCAAAATGGCTAGCATAATGTATCTTGTTATCTATGAAATAGCTGCCCATGCCATCTGATATAATAAAATCAAACAAGACAAAACAGAATAAAACCCAACCCAACAAAACAATGAAAATGATACAGGACTTCAAAACAAGATAAATGGGAATCAACAATGGCTACTGCCTTCAGAAGGAGATCCCCCATAGATGTTACACTGCATATTGTTATCCTCTGAATAGATAATCAGACTATCAGCTTTAGGCCTGCAAAGTCAGTGAAACACTAAACACTACAAGCATTAAGTTGTATTTTACCTCAATAGCTATCTTGGCAACCTGTGTTTCTCTGGATCAGCCGGTTGCTTATGGTGCAGAGTGGGGAAGGAGGGTGGCACTTGGTTCTTCTTGTCTCCCGGCCTGTGTGCTGGAAGGGGCTGGTGTTTGGTTCTCCCTGCAGTGGCCTGCACATGGCTCCAATTCGCAGGGAGGGCTTGCTTCTTGTTGACTTCTTGTTCTCCTCTCCCACAGTCTGCAAATGGTGCTGACTCACAGGAAAAGGCTGGCATCTGTTTCTCCCCTCAGCAGCAGGTTTCAAATACCTAAGTTTTGAGAATCTTTTTTTTGTAGCTTGAGTATGGAACTACCAAGGTATCATTGAAGAGAAAAGTGATACTTACATGAGAAAAAGTTACAGTAATTGATTACTACTTCCCATGTTTTCTTGATAATACTTCCTGAATTGATGATGGCTTGTAATGCTTTAGACCTAGAAAGTCCCCCACAAGATACATGTGTTTGGAAAGTGATTGGATCTTGGGGCTGCTATGCTTATTGGAGGAGTCATCCATTGATGAGTTCAGTAGTTGAATGTACTGTTAGGAGGTGAGTCCTGGTTGGAGTTGAGTTACTACAGAGCATAACCTGGAGGGATGTATTTTTGTCCTTGGCTTCTCCCTTCTCTTGCTGTTTCCTGGTTGCCATAGGGTGGGGCAGCTGTCCTGCGCCAGGTTGTTTCACCTCGCTGTTTCTGCCTTGCAGCCAGCAACCATGGGCTGTGCCCACCAGAAACAGTAAGCCAAACAAACCTCTCCTCCTTTAAGCTGTGGGTGTCTGGTATTCTAACCTAGCAACAGAAAAGCTGACAAAGTAGCTAATATAGAACATATCCTGGTCAATTTTCTGGTTTATTCTTTCCCAGAATAGAATATGCTGAAATATTGCTATGCTGGGGAGCCTGAAATTTCCATGAATGTTGTTACAGTCAGGATTAATACATTTTTTTCATATTTTCAAAGGGTAAAAAATCCACCCAAAAAGTTGATTTGTAGCTTTTAACTAAGATCTGTATATAGGCCGAAATTTCCATACAGTTATTCTACAGAGATTTGTGGCAGACTGCAATGATTTAAAACTTTTTTTGTTAAGGTTACTGAGTCATATATTTTTTAAAATACAAAGAATAACAGTTTAAAGTATGAAGTAGGTACTACAAGTTGATTATATAATATATTCATAAATTTTAGTAATTTATATTTAAACCAGAAGGAATTGAGGCAGAGAGAAATAAAGCGATTTCATAAGAAATATTTAAATTTGTACATTTATATGTAAGAAATAGGAAATATTGAAGGTTATATCCTAAGGAGGAAGTGTTTTAAAATTATTTTGGTACTATGACCTGACCCCTTTTTTTCAGATCTGGAGCTCTTTTATGATCATTGAAACTATAATTTTTTTAGGTCATCGAGCACATCCTGCTTTGTGATTTTGGCCCAGGTATCAGGGATTTTACCTGTATCTATAAATTTTTTCTGGTATTTTTCTTCTAGTTTTGATCTGAAGTGTGAAACAAACCATTTCCAGTATGGCTGGGTGGATGAATCTGGGGTGATGTTCCATGTGGCATAATCCCCTCCTGCCTGCCGATAGTTTTTATAAGGAATTTTCTGGTCATTTCCAAAAAGCATTAAACGATCACTTGCTACTGAACTGGTACAGCAGTCAAGGACAAAGTGGTCTGTTTTATGCTTATGCCATCCATTGACGGCCTGAGGACGGTGGAATGGAACACTATGGTCTCCTTCGTGTGTAGGAATTGTGTTGGTACAAATTGCATTACATAAGGGACATTGTTTCCAGCAGCCACAGAACTGTTCAGAGAGGATTTTCTCAATTTCAGAAACCATTTCATCTGTAGGCATACTTGAACAATTCTGTTCAACTTTCTTTATTGCAGGATCTAAAGCTGCACTCATGGCTTCTTTGAGAAACTCTGTGTCTTTTATCTCCTGGTGTTCAATGCTTATCAAATCTCTTCGTGGAAAGATCAAGTTGTTCCCCAGGTGATCGCAGAAGCAATCCAGCCATCCAGATGCTGTGCTGCTTTTATCTTTAGCTACTGCTGTGGATTCACGAAGAGCAGAGAGGATGGCATTCTTGATTTCAGCTAAGCTTAGTTTTAAGAAAGTCTTTATTTTTTCACATTTTTCTGTACAATATCTCTTAATGCGGTTTTCAATGTAACTACTAAAAAACGATTTTGTGTGATGAAGGTATTGCCAGTAATTATCAAAATTTTCTTCTTCTGCAAGAGAAATGAGGATGTGCTTCTCCAGGTTAACCCTGTTTCCATTGAATTCAGGGCAGGTAGCTTGCATGTCCCCGGTGATTTTAATGATCATTTTTTTCCATATGGTGGCAGAGATAGCAGGGGTGAGTTTGTGCCACAAAAAGTCAACAAATGTTTTGATTGAGGTTGCTCCTTGACAGGAGATCTTAAAACTCATGAAGAAATCATCTTTTTTGCTTTCCAGATAGTTTACAGGATCATTTGCTCTCTTGAATGCCCTGTGCATTTCCTTAAAACTCTTTGATGCTCTTTGGAATAAACACAAAGATAATTCAATGCTGTATTTGCTTGTAAATGTATATCTTTCCTCAGTGGGTGCAGATTTTACTTCCTCATCTATTGTTCTTAGGATTTCATGGAAATAACTTGGATTGTAATCACATTGTTGTCTATGAATGTTGTTAATAGTTTCATTAAATCTTGAAATAATGAGGTCAGTTGTCCTATTAATGGATTCTCTATCATGGGCCTTTAATGTCCTTGTCATAAAGTTATACTTCTTATTCATTTTGACATGCTCTTCATAATTGATTTGAAACTTCTCTCCAGAATTTCTCTTTAGTAAGTCCACCAAGTTTATCTCCTTCTGGAAATACTCCCAAAGAATGTGTTCAGAATCCACATCAATGTCAGGCTCTGTGACTTGAGGGAGATCTGAGGACACATCATAAATCCATTTTTTCCAAAGCTGATTAAATTTCTCCTGTAACTCTTCTTCACTCAGTTCTTTACCTTTTACAGTTAAAGCCAACTTTCGGCTTCTTTCCAATAATTCACTATCATAGCATGTCTTTTTTTTATCCAGTCTTTCTTGATTTTTTTTTAAACGGATAAATTCCTTGGCTTTTTGTTTGCTATCTGCAATGAGAGCCTCTTTAAGGATTATTAACTTATTTTCAAAATTTGCTTTCCATTGAACCAATATTTCACTATCTGTATCATCATTAAAGTATTTTTCAAGTTCACGTTTGATAGCTGTATATTTTTCTGTAATTGGAATCTCACACATGCTTGTTTTGAGTGTCTGAATTTTTCCATTCTGAATCTGATTATTCAGCTGATTCTGCAACTCCAGCATATGACTCCTTAGTTCCCAGGTCCAGTGGTTGTACATGGTTTCCAGTTTGCTCATGGCCATGACCTCTCGGGTGTTCCTAAAACTAAAAATAAAATTCTCATTGACCAGGGCTCTCCACAAATCCTGAACTCGGAATTTTACATCTGATATTTTCATGATGCTTCCCCTGGATTCCTGTTTGGCAGTCAAGAGAATTCTGCCTTTCAATTCTTGGACATTGTGGCTGTAGCGAGGATTAGGAGGGGCCATTGGGGGATTGCCATCCCAGAGATGAGCGAAGTAGTGAACATGAGTATTGACATCAAACTTAATGACATCACTGAAGTGGGTAATGTCTGAGCATTCTTCTTGTTCAGCAGCTGCTACTGCCATTTCGTCTAGTCTCTGCTCTAAACACCGTCGTCCTTCCATAGTTTGATCATTAGCTGTAACTTCTCCCACATTCTGATGGACAAAGAGGCAACTTGGGAAAATTTTTACTTGTTTCATCCTCAGAAAGGCTTGGACAGTTATTTGTAAAATATCCTGCATCTCTGATGGATTCTCTCCAAAAATATTGATCAAAGTCAAGTTTCCAAGTCCAATGACAAAGGTTGCCAACTCATTGTCCCAATTCTGGGATTTGTTGTTGAGTTCTGGGGCCCGAAGTCCTTCTGTGTCTACAACCAACAGAAAGTCAAATCCAAGCTCCTCTGCAAAGGTCTCCTCCACCTTCAGGAGCTGCATGTAGGCCCCCCTGGTACATCTGCCTACACTCACCCTGAACTGCAGCCCAAAAAGGGCATTCAGCAGGGTGGACTTCCCTGAACTCTGCAGGCCCAGGATAGAAAGAACAAACAGTCGCTTGTCTCCAATTTTCTTAGAGACCTCATCAAAAATAGCTGCCACCCACTTCAGAGGCACATAAGAAGCATCTCCATCCATCAATTCAATGGGCATGCCAGATATCATCAGATCTGCAGCAATTTGGGGGAGGGAGAGAAAAAGGATATCTGTTGTTGAAGAAGTTTCTTCTAGTGCTTCATAGATCTGGCCAATTTCTCTGAGAAGTTGCTCAATTCCGAAGGTACAGTCACTAATCTCTGTGGAGATGGCTTCTATCTCATTTTGCCAGAGTTTCAGGTAGTTGCTCTTCTGTGCCTTTTGCTTTTCTGTTTGTACCTTTGACCACAAAGATCTTTGTTTCTCACGCAGTTTTTCCAAGTGTCCTGCAGTCAGGTTGTCCAAAAACACACTCAACCACTGAAAGAAGTAGAGTTTGGCATGAGTTTCTGACTGTTCTTGGAGAATTTGAAGGACAGATTGCATTAAATCATTGAGAGGAAATGCTTTTTCCAGCTGTTGGCACCGAATTATTCTTTTATCTGTCTCAATCTCACTCTTGTGTTGCTCAATGCTCCTGTTCCCCTTTTCTCTCAAATGATAGAATTCTTTGTCCTTCTTACACCAAAGATGCCACAGTTGTCCCTGAAGGGGTAGTAAATTTTCCTTCATGTGAGATAAGTTAGTTTCTCCCAGGAGGGCCATTATAATCTCTGCCTTTTCTTTGGCTTCCTTGCACTCTCTCTGGTCTTCATCAATAAGGAATCCTTGCTTGCGAGCAATCTGAGAACAGTCTTCTAAGCTGAGAGTAATGTCAGAGAGTTCTAGCAAACGTGTGATTGCAGTAGTGAGCTCCTCTGTTAATTCTGCCTCATTTCTATTCATGATACCAATTCTCACTCTTCTGCCAGAATTATTGGCAATTGTTTTTTGTTTGTCATCAAGCAAGCAGATCAAAGGTCTTGATGACTGGCACAGCTCACGAACAGTCTTCTGGTTTTCTTCATTGTTATCAGAAGCTGACATGAGGACTACAATGATGGAAGAGACTTCTTGAAGAAAGGTTAGCTGCTGCTTGTGTTTCTTTGCATCTCCATGAAGATTGGTGAAGGTCACACACTTATCAAATCTGTCTTCATCTTCGCCCCCAGGGCAGTACCAGCAGATTTCCACCACACCCTCCATCAAGAGACAGTCTTTGTTGCTTCCCTTGCAGTGTCGATGAAAAAACACATCATGTTTTCGTTTACTGAGAAGACAGTTCATGATCTGAGATTTGGAAGCAGAGAGGCCATTTCCAACCCTGATGAAGGACACAATGGAGGTAGAGACACGGCACATCTGTTGATTTTTGTAACTGTTTTTCTTCTCTTTTGGTAATTTCTTTGCTTGCTGCCAGCTTCTTCTAATTTGACTTAGAGACCAAAGAGAGAACTCAACTTGAGAAGTACAGGGGTTAGGCACCACAAGGGGAATGGCAAATTGACAAATGGAAAGTTTGGCCAAAATATATTGTCTGGCAAAATCATCTGCACAGTGAAAAATTGCCATTTGAATATCCATTGGGTGAATGTGGGGTCTGGGATCAGTAGCTGAAGGATTAGTGAGACTATTACTATTTTCAAAAAAATCTTCATATGGATCAAATGCCTCATTTTCCTCACTGGTAGCACTTGAATAGAGTTGGTTTTCTGTATTTTCATCATCTTTGAAGATCAAGTGTCTCAGTCCATAATCCAGCATCAGTAGCTTTTGTAAGAAATAGAAGGGAAGTTCCCGTTCAGAACTTGGCTGTGTGTTGTACACAGAAGTTTTGTAAATTAGATGAAAGTTATCTCTGGTCATCCTTTTTGGGTAATAGTGTTCTAGGCCTAGACGCTGGAGTAAGTCTAGAAAGGTTCCATTGTCTATCACCTCCCACTTGTCATTTTCATCATCATGTGGTTCATGGAAGTGTTTGTTTCCATGGAAAAGACTTTGCAATTGTTTTTTAACCTCATCCATTTTCAAAGAAGATACAGTGGCTTTGTAATTCCCATCAATAAGTAATCTCAAGTCTTTCTCTAGATTTTCCCAATCATGATCTGCTCCAAGTTTGGTGAGGACATTTGCAACTTCTTCAGACAATGACTGTTCCATGTGATGTCTCATTAATGCCATGCGTTGTATTTTCTCTTTGGGAGAAATAGCTCTGACTCCAACTGTGGCTGTCAGACCTGTGAGCAGAAGGAATGCCTGAGCCCTGTACCTGCAAATACTTTTGAGCTCCTGGTATTTATTGTGGGCAGTTTCCATTTCATCCAGTAGAAAATTTAACTCATCACACCCTAGGAGATACTGAAAAGTATTGTTCACTACCTGATATCCAGCACCAGCTGCAATGGACAGTATCAAGAGCTGTGTTTCTGATTGCTTTTCTTCTTGGAGATAATTTAAAAAACTGCTGAGAGCTATGCTGACTTCATATGTGGCCTTTCTTTGAGCTTCTTCTACTGTTTCTGGGGATTCAGCTTTGACATTCACTTCTGCAATATTTTTTTGGATTTCTTTTAAGGTTTTAATTAATTCAGAAAATTGGGAGATGTTGATTTGCTCTTGCTCTGCCTCTGACTGATAGACCCACTGCATAATGGAGTGAGCTTGAGGAAAGTTGGCCACTTGGTAGATATGAGGATCTAGAAGGCTGCACAATTGTGATTTAATAAATTTCGTTCTATAAATGGGAGAATTTTTGCAAAAGTTGACAGTGTTTACTAGAAAATTCTGCAGATCCCAATCTGTGAGACATTTATTAACCCAAATGTCATAACCTTTTATTTGTTGACTCAACATTTGCATGAAATCTATCAGATTTTTAAGCTGCCCTTCTGGATCAGATACCTCCCAAGATTTCACATCATCTAGGAAAACCCTAGCTTCCTTCCCAGCACTCAGTAATTCCTCTCCTTCCTGTATCTGGACAGTGAGACCAGTCAGAGCAGTGTAGTTGTCTTTCAGGCAGTTAACCACCTTTACAGCATCCTTAAAATCACTTCTGTGGCTGGAGAGGATGATGTCCCAAATTGGCACCAGCTGAAGGCCCCGGTCAATGACACACCAGGTTTGATTGCTGGCTACAAGTCCAGCTTTCCACTGGAGAAGGCCATCTGCTTCTTGGGGGCCACCGATCTGGGTCACAGATAACTGAATTTTGGTTTGGAGATTTTGGAAAGTTTTGCTTTGAGAGGATGCTTTTGACTGTGAGTTTGACACATTTATTCCTGTAGTAATTTTCGCTCCAAAGCCACTGTAGCTTCCCCTTACGTAAATATTCAGGGCCTGTGCTGCTTGCTGCTTTATATCAGCCAGTTGCTCCTTTTGGAAGCCCTCTGAAATTGCCTTCCACCAGTAGATTCCTCCCAGATGCAGAGGGCCTTGGTTAGCATGAGAACCAAACCTGTGGAAGAAGTTTTCAATCCTGTGCCTTATTAAGGGGGATCTTTCTGAGCCTGCTGTATGATCCAGGAGGTCTTCAATGCATTTCAATTCCTGGAGAGCAGCCTTGGAGAACTGGAGTTGATCAGTGGGAAAGTGACAGGAGGCCAAGGGGACATAGCTAAACTTGGTTGAACAGAAATAAGAGTGTTCAGAATGTGATTGCTGAATTTCCTTGGATTCTGAATGTTTGTCTTGATCTATACCAGCTTCTAGATTAACTTTCCAACCTCCACCCTTGAATGAGGCAGTCACACTGAAGCCCAGTTTCTCTATAGTCTGGGTGAACATAGATTCTTCTTGCAAAGATGTAAATTCCTTCGTTTCCATCCATGTACCCTGCTGAGGGCCAAAGAGTGAAACCTCCTCCGGAACACTAAGTAGCTCTTCTCTCTTCTCAATCAGGGTCCCTTGGTGGCTGGTTTTGTAAATTCCCTGTAGGGCAAGGCCTCCAGATGCCCATCTTACCAGATCTCTATCTGAGAAGTTTTGCCTTTGGGACAGTGTCTGTTCCATAAGATTGATTTGTCTCTGCAGGTTTTCTGTGACTTCCCATAAGGGTATTTCAGGAGGTGGCCAGTATTCTTCAGGGATCTCCATTGCTTGCCTCAGCTCTGCTTCTTTTATCCTCACTGACTCTTCCTGTCTTTCCCTTCCTTTTGACAGCAAGTTTTTCAACTCCTGCAGTGCCTGTTGTGCTTGTTTCTGCCTTTTCTTTGTCATTTCCATGGGAGACTCCTGTATCTCTAGAAGACTATTTGAATGTGGAAGGTCAAGCAGCTTCTCCAGCGCCCTTTCTTCCCCTGGATGTCGTGCATAGGATTTCAGCTTCTGGAGGTCTTTTTCATTTAAGCATTGTAAGGCCAGAATACAGGATTCACCCAGGTGTTCTTGCAGCTTAGGCAACCAGAACTCAGAATCCAGTCCCACTTCTCTCAGCATTTCTTGGAGATCATGTTTTCTTTTGTCTCTGAGCAGAGATTCATCAGGCGGGTACTCTGTTGTGGCCATAGCTGTGTGAAAAGCAGTTATTCAGTTAGTTTTGTTTGTCTCCTGACCTTAGTGAGTGTCAGTCACATTGCCAAAAGGAGGGGTATACTAATGATACAAGTCTACAAGGCCTTCTTATCCTCTCCTTTAACTTTTCCAACATGCACTTTTGTTAACACCATTTTTTGTGCATGTGTGTGCCCAAGACAACACTGTGGGTACTTTTAAGCATGGGTTGCCTTTTTAGTTAGAGTGAGTTTCAGCTTAGCTTGTTTTTTGCACTTCCTCTTGCAAAGAGTCAATGACACAAAGAACATTAAGTTGAGGGATGGAGTTTGATAATATGCATGTGTTTCATAGCTTGATGTTTATTTTTAAAACAAGTGATACCATCAGTTGTCATTTCTCTTTAGTGTTAGTGAAACCTGTGTTTACTGGTTCTATTCCTACATCTTTGTTGCTTCTTTGTAGTTCATTTCATGGTATTTGTTTGTTTTTCTGCCATTTAAAGACACAATCTGATTCATGCTACTCATATCTTACTCTTTATCTTCCCATAGTGAATATCATCTGTTACATGAAGAACTGCCCATATATTGATGTTGTTAACATTTACATTAACACATGCTCTTCTATGTGCAATACTTCATCAGTGTTAGTGACTACTCCCCATCTTCTGAACAGCAGATAAGGTTTCATATGTTTCAACTTCATCCATTATGCAAATTTCCTTTCCTCTTGTGATTAGGCAGAGTACAAAAGACCTATATTTTCTGAAGTGAAGAGATCTTCAGACAGTTCTTTAGAGACCAGATAAGTAACATTCTTGACACCTGGTGTAACAAGTGTTTCTGGCTCAAAGGGCGTGAATTCCAGAGTTCTCAAAATAAATAAAATATAATAATTGGTCTGACTGTCCTTGATATGGAAATTGTACCTAAAGTTCAGACTGTTCTTACAGGTCAAGGTTGTGTGGTATATTCATGGAAGTTTGGATGCTTTTATATCCTGTTAGTAAGAGAAATTGGGGTCAATTTATAAAAAAGTGCAAGCCAAGTGTGGTAGCACATGTCTAAATTCCAAGCATTAAGGAGGCTAAGGCAGGAAGATCGTCATGAGTTTGAGGTCAGCCTGGAATACACAGTGAGTTCAAAGTCAGCCTGAACTACATAGTGAGGCACTTTCTCAAAAAAACCAGCCAACCAATCAACCAACAAACAAACACTTTTTTTCTTGGTAACTCTGTACATGAATGCATTTTTGAAAACAAAAAAAAATGACAACAGCATATATACTCTTTTGTATGAAATGAAACGCTGCTGTTTCATTTAAGAGAGTATAGTGGACATCTGTTTACCTCAAATTTATGTCAACATCACAGTACCTTAATTGTATAATAACTTTTCTCACCAGATATTGTCCTCCATAATACACCCCTCTCCCTTATTCCTTCTAGGATGTTATTTTGTAGCTATCAACAAGATGATTCCAAATTTTACATGAAAAAATAGTGCTAAAATATGTAACACAGTGTAGAGGGAAAGGAACAATGTTAAAGTACTGACAATCCCAGACTTCAAGACTTACAATGATGCTACAGTAATCAAAATAGTGTGTTTTTCAATGAAAGGATAAGCAAGAATTGGTAGAACAGAATACAGCCTAGGAATAGACATAAATAAATATAGTTAATTAATGTTCAGAGGAACAAAGGTAATATAACAGAGGAAAAAAAGATATTTCAAAAAATGGTACTGGAACAACTGGAAAACAGCAATATGCAATTAAAAATAGCAAATTTAGACAGACATACTATTCACAAAAATAACTCAAACCCAACCTCAGCTGATGCCACTGACTGCACTACCTGCACTGGGCCGAGTGCCCGTCTAGGAAGGACCATGTGCCCTGCCCCCATCTAATGCAGCTCCCACTTCTGGGGTCCCATCAACACAGGGCAACAGAGGTGAGAACCCACCGACTTACCCGATTGAGGAAGAAACCAACACTTAGGATGATAATTTTGTTTCAGGACTGAAGTGTTATTTATCCTACCACAGAGACCAAGTGAGAGACAGCTTTGGAAGATGGGCTTGGAGGAAGGGAGAGCAAAACAGGGATATCCTGAGAGGCCAGGATCAGATCAGGAAAACCAGAGAGCCTGTATTCTGTTGTGGAAGGCCAGGTTTGGAGGGTGAAATCATAGAAGGGGGAAGTCCTGAAGGAAAAGCAGTCTAGTAGTATGCTTGAACTCCTGCCTACATCCAGCAGGAATATAGGTCAATATATGGGTAGTCTAATTGTTTTCACTAAAATCATAGTATTCTTTGTTTTCGTTAAGGGATGTTCATGAGAAGTTCCTAGGGCTTGTCAATATCCAGGTGACATTTGATGTCCCTGTTGCTACTGACTTTACTACTGTAGCCTAGGTAACATAGTAGTGGCTGACAATTGGTTTTCTCTCTATGCCATTATCTGGATTTCCTAGCAGTCATAAACTATAAAAAATGGACATACATACACACAGGAACATGAGAAAGCAAGGCAACACAAGATCCCCAAGGTCTCCCAACCCTTCTAAGATAGATCAAGGGGACACAAATGGAGAAGAAAGCAAATACAGCGGTACCTTGGTCCATGAACTTAATTCATTCCATGATTCCTAGTCAAGAACTGAGTTGGTTGTGAAATGAATCATATTTCCCCAAAAGGTTCAGTGTCACCTGATATGGAATTTGCAAATGGAAGCAAAATTTTGCCAAATGCTTCTGTTTGTGAACTGAGTTACCACTGTAGTGGAACTTCACAAAAAGATTATAGAAGACATGAAGAAACTAGATGAGTTCAGAAAGAAAACAAACCAAAATTTCATGGAAATATTACTCTAACCCTACCCCTAACCCAATCAAAATATGAACAGCATGCTTCACAGGCCTAGAGAAAATAATCCTAAAATTCATCTGGAACCAGAATAGCAAAAGCAATCTTGGGCAACAAGAACAAAGCAGGAGATGTCACATCACCTGACCTCAAGTTATACTGTAAAGCAACAGTAAAAAAAACTGCATGATACTGGAGCAAAAACAGACATGTTGATCAGTGGAACAGAGCAGAGGATACAGAAACATCCTCAGACCCATTTAGCTATTTGATCTATCAAAGGAGCCAAACGCATACATTGGAGGAAAGATAGTCTACATAACAAATGGTGCTGGGAAAACTGAATATCTGTTTGCAGAAGATTGAAAATAGATCCATATCTCTCATCATTTACTAAACTAAAATCAAGATCTAAGCATTAAAAGTCTAAACTCAAAGATCTAAACATTAAAATAGAAACATTGAACCTACTGGAAGATGAAATAGGTAAAATACTTAGCTGGGAGTGGTCATGCACACCTGTAATCTCAGCTCTTGGGATATTGAGGCAGGAGAATGTCAAGATTTTGAGGCCAGCCTGGGCTACATAGTGAGTTCAAGGCCGATTTGAACTACATAGTGAGACCCTGCCTCAAAAAAAAATTCCACAAAAAAGGTAAAACACTTGAAGAAATAAGTATGGGGAAATATTTCCTAAACAAAACCACAGTTGCACAAAGAAATAACAGCAAGAATCAATACATGCAATTACATCAAATTAAAAAACTGCACAGCAAAGGAATGAATTAGTAGAGAAGAGGTAATTCACAGAATGGGAAAATATTTTTGCCATCTATTCCTTAGAAAGAGAGCTAATATCTAGAATATATAAAGAACTAAAAAAAAATTAGACTACCTAAAATAAAAAGCCCAAACAAGAAATAGTCAAGTTCAGGGAACATCTTGGTTTGTGAATATATTGTTCAATAAAAAGAACTAGAGCTTCATGGGAAAACAGCTGATTTGAGGGCTAGGATGGGAAGAATACAAAATAAACCTCACAGTGTCACTAAATAAGGACATGGAAAAAAATAAAGATAGGGCAAATCAGGTTTATTTGGCTCACAGTTTGTAGATGTTTCAATCCATAATTGGCTGACTCCAAGGCAGGGTGATGTAGCAAACAGGCATCATAGAGGAAAAACTTCATGGTGGGCAGAAGGTAGCAAAGCAAGGAAGAGGCCTTAGCGGCTTTTTTTTAAATGCCCCTTTTATGTTCTATGTAGGTTACCAGGATTAGGGAGGTGCCAAACCAATCACCTACTTGTAATTCTAGCATGCTTAATCCTGGCATTTCATCATGAATCAGTCGTACACTCTAGACCCAGCCACCTCTGAAAAAGCCCCACCTATGACTGTATGAGGCTTTGGGGGAAAATCTAGACACAAGCCATAATGTGTTTGCAACATATTATGTTCAGTTCTTGTGTGAAGTTATTGCATATGCATAGCACATCTTAATTCCTTTCTTCTCCTTTCCCTCCCCTCTTCTTTCTTCCTCCATCTCTTGATCTCCTTCTCATGTGAGAAAGATCTAACTCCTTGATTCCTACTATCTTTTATTTTGCTTTTTATTTGTAATTTGCATTTCTTATATAAGAGAAACCACGTGGTGTTTAAGCATGTCTGACTTATTTCACTTAACTTTATAGTTTCAAGGTAGATTCATTTTCCTAAAAGTGACTCACATTTATCTTTCTTTATGGCAGAGTAGCACTCCATTGCATGTAAGCATTCTTTATCCACATATTCTTTATTCATTCATTTGTTGATGGATATATAAATCACTTCCAAGATGTAGGAATTATGAATTATGTTCCTATAATATGTATACATGGTTTCCAAGAACATTCTTAGGTATGGCATCTTAGATGAGCCATCTTAATAAATAGAGTAGACTGAACTTGTGTCTTTCTCCTGTAAAATGGGCCATCTTTTCATTTGTGAAATGAGCCATTGTCTTTCTACCTGTGAGTGGGCCATTGCTTTTCTCCTGTAGGAAAGGAAGCCCAAACTTTCTATAGATTTAAAAATTCTGCACTTTCACTGCCAAAAACAAAAGTATTCTCAGATCCAGATTATAATGCACATCTCTTGAGGGACTGCACTCTATTTTCTTTGAGTGTGTACTTCAAATTCTAAGAAATTCCTTTATGCTTCTTTAAAAAACCCTGAGTTTATGGTGCCCTCTAGTGCTGAAAAAGTGACAACACATTAAGGTTCCAGTGAAAGAAATGGAAAAAAATAATGTGATGCAACGAATCAGTAGTAGAATTGACCAAACAGAAGAAAGAATCAGTGAGATATTCAGAAATACAAACAGAAGGAAGAAAAATAAAAATGAACAAAGAGGAATGAAAGAAAGTTTATAGGAACTTTGGAAAAAAATTAGAAGAGCAAATATTCAGGTTATTGGGGTTAAAGAGGTACTTGACAATACCAAAGGTCAGAAAGCAGTTGGTTTTCTTAGTGAGGATCCTGCAGGTGTAGCTGCTATTTATAGCTACAACTGTTGATTAATGTTTTTTGGCTGGTTGATCAATATTTGTAGGAATCTTTATTGTCATTGAGATTACACAAGGAAATTAGTCAATGTAATGGCTAGTGTTACAGAAATAAGAAAAGAGAGAAAATAGAATTTTATTAGATCTTTTTGATTTGATGTAGTAATGGGCATCGCTTCTCAGCCTTTTGGCTAAGATCAAGTGTGATGTAGTAATGGATGCCGTTGTCTGTGAATTGGAATTTTGGAGCTGAGTTTTCAAGTCAGATTAACTCAATTATTGATTATGCTGAATTTTGTCTCATCAATAGGTCTTTGTGGGGTGGTAGCTGATGGATAAGTGTCAGGAAATAGCCTAATATGTTTGAGAAGTTAAACAACTTTGTTGGATAGCTCGCTTTTAAGTTGTAGGTTATTGAGTTTAGTTCTATTGCAGTTGTAAACCCGATAACTGTTACGTTAAGGGCCAAAAGTTTTAGGTAGGCTGGCATCATAATTTGGTAAATATTTGTAGGGGGAATATTATTTGAAATAAGGAATCCTGAAAAAATACTGCCAATCGCCATTTAATAGAGCTAATTGATATGGGATTGTTTTTGCTAATGATTGGTGAAAATGTAAATCGAGGGCTATTTAGTAAGGCAAAAAAGATGATATGTGTGCTATAAATAGCATTGGGGAAATAGGAAACTGCCCAAATCAAGAAAAGGATACAAAATATTCAGGGCAAGATCAGAGGTCATCAGTCAGATTCAGTTCAACCAAGTCTACTGTAAAACATATAATCAAGTGCACAAAGGTTAAAGAGAGTATTCTTAAAGGGTCAAAAGAACACAGTGACATACAAGGATATTTCAATTTGCCTGACAGTGGAATTCTCGGGAGGAAACTTATAAGCTAGGAGAGAATAGGATAAGATATTACTATGGTGAAGGAATGAAAGTAAAAAAAAGAAAATCCAAAACACCCCCCCCCAAAAAAACCTTACCAACCAAGCATTCTGTACCCAGCAAAAATATTCTTTAGAAGGAGAGATAAAGATATTCTCAGACAAACAAAATATGAAAGAACTTTTTGCCACCTGTAAAGAAAGAGGAAGTCAGCTTGTGTTTGAAAAATCTGCTTGAACAGCTGTGTCTTTTACTACTGCCATTGCTTGTGGATAAGTAAATCCAGTTTCATTAGTCTTTAAATGTGGGCTCATACCAGTGACTGTCCAGGGAGCTTTCAGGCCCTTCCGTCTTGGCTGTAGCTTTGATCCCTCTTATTCTGAGGCTTCCAGGTTCTGGGACTGAGCAGCTACTGGATCCTTTGGCTCTCAAAGTGCAGATGGTCACTGTGAATTATCCCATCTCTGATCAATTAGCCTATCAAATAAATGTTTATGTATAATTTTATATATTTAAATTATAAAATTATATATATAATTATAAAATTGATAGTGGGATCATTGGTATGATTATATAAGAACACGTAGTTCAGAAGCCTTTGGAACTAGGACTTTGTAAAGGTTTGAAGATGTGGGCTAGAGAAGCCCTAGAATGCTCTAAACAGAATGTGATGTGTAGTTTTGGTCACAGGTCAGCAGACCAGAATACTGATATGAATGCAGGCTCATGAGGTTTCAGATGGTCACACTACTGGGACTTGGACTAAGGACCATGCATATTATGGTCCTTGGAAAAGAATTTGCCATTATTTTGCCCATATTCTAAGTCTTTGTATGAGGCTGAATTTACAGAGAGTGAACAAATGAATTTGGTGGAGGAAATGTCCATGGAGCCCAACATTCAAACTGTAATATGTGTTCTGTGGGCTGCTTTTAGGCAAATTCATAGCAAGAATCAGGAGCAAAAAGGATTAACAGAAGGATTTGTAGAAATTAAACTTTAATCAGAAAGTAAGCACATTTAAAGTTGGGGCAAATGAGGTATGATTGCTGAAGAGATTAGCACCATTAAAAATATTCCAAAATACTTTGAAACAGGACAAGAAAAAAGATACCTTCAGAGAATCCTAGGAATCAGCAAGACACCACACATTGCAAGCTCAAAGGTGCAAAAATGTAAACCTTTGATTTGAGAAGAGAGCCCCTAGGGCCCCTGCTCAAGATGAGCCTCCTAGGGAATTGGTTCTCCAAGATTTATTTCACTATGCTCAGTTGTCAAACACTCAGAGGCTGCCTCAACCATAGTCCAAAGGGACCTGGTTACTGCTTGAGTTTGAAGCAGCCCTTGGCATCAACCACATGATGCTCTTATTTTCAGGCACGCAGAATGCAAAAATTGTGGGGCCAAGGAGGCTTTCGCCCAGATTTCAGAGAAAGGCTTATGATGCCAGGTAATGTGAACCTGAGAGGGCAGTGCTTGAAGCTGTAGGAATGACGATGAAGGTGCAGGGAAGATCCCAGGAAGTTAGAGGAGCCAGTGATATGGAACATTTGCTGAGAAATGCCACAGGCAGTGAGCAGAGGCAGCCCAAGAAAGACCCTGTGTGGGCTGTCACCAACAAGACCATAGGGCACCCAAGTCCTGTGGAATTCACATGTTACTACCATGTTCCTTGGATGCTAGACATACAGCTGTAAGATTTAATGCTTTCCTTGCTTTATTTCAACCTTATTTTTGTCCTTTTCTATCTCCCTATTCTCCCTTTTGGAACTTGAGTGAAGTAAGAAGTGCCTAGAAAATTAAGAAAATGCATTTCTGGGTGTGTATAGGGGGGTTTTTCAGAGATAATTGGCATGCAGGCCAGCAAACTGAGTGTGGATGACCCACCCTGGTTGTGAGTGGCATGATGTAATAGTCTTATAGCCTGGATAGAATAAAGGTGAAGAAGGAGGAAGTTGGTCTGCATTTGAAAAGCTCTATTTTGTTTGAGCAGGTGTGTCTTCTACTACTGTCCTTGCCTGTGGACAACAGACTCCAACTTCTTCAGCCTTCCAATGCACGAAGTGACTGTTCAGGCAGTTTCCCAACCTTCACTGTGTAGACTGGTGCTGCATCCTCAATCCCTCTTGTTCTACAGTTTCCAGCTTCTGTGACTGAAGTGCTATGAGATCTGGTGGCTCTCTCTCCAGTGTGCAGAAAGCATTGTGGCTCAAGAGGTGTAGGCAGGAGGATTACAATTTCAAGCCCAGCCTAGGCAATTTACCATGTCTCAGAATAAAAAAATGAAAAGATCTGTGAATATAGCTCAGTGGGAATGGCCTGATTTCAATACCTAGTACCAAAACCAACCAGACTACCAAACAAACAAATATAAAGGGCAAGAATCAATAGCACTTCTATACGTCAATAATAATTTATCTGAAAAAGAAATCAAGAAAGGAATTCTATTTACAGTAGCTACAAAAAATGAAAACACATAGGCATAAAGTTAACCAAAGAAGTAACAGATTTCTACACAGAAAATTATGAAACATTGACTAAAGAAATTGAAATTTGAAATTTAGTCCAGTTTTATTCATTGAGATTTTGTTAATAGGACCATAATGCCCCAAATGATCTATAAATTCAGCACAGTCCTTATCTAAAAAAGAACGATATTCTTCACAGAAGTTGAAAAAAATTCTAAATTTATATGGAACTACAAAAAATATTTCAACAAAGTGATCTTGAGTAAAAACAACAAAGAAAGAGATATTATGCCATCTCATTTCCAAATGTACTATATATTCCAAATGACATGGTGTTGGAATAAAAGCAGGCATATATACTGGTGAATCAGAATACTGAACTCATGTGTCTACTGCCAGTTGATCTTTGATGAATGTGCTAAGAACATACCTTGAAGAAAAGTCAGTCTCTCTAATAAATGGTGTGAGAACACTGGATATTCACATGCAGAGGAATAAAAGTAGACACCATATCTCTCATCATATATAAAAGTCAACTCAAAATGAATTAAAGTTTAAATGTAAGATTTAAAACTAGCTGCAAAAACAGGGCATTAGAATTAGCAAGAATTATTTTAATAAGATTTCCAATACTTGAAATAAAAGCAAAAATAGACAATAGGATTATATAAAATTGAAAATTTCTGCAAATCAAACAGTAAACAGAGTAAAAGACCTTAGAGAAGGAGAAAAATATTTGCAAACTACGTATTAGACAAAAGGTTAATATTCAGAACATACAAAAGAGTAAAAATCTTAATAGAAATGGAAATAATCTGATTAAAAAATGTGGTATTCACCCAAATAGATATTTCCCAAGAAAGTACATACAAATGGACAATAGTTACATTAAAAAATGCTCAACATGACTGACCATCAGGAAAATGCAAATCAAATCCACAATGAAATATCACCTCACTCTAGATAGAATTGTTGTTGTCAAAAAGACAAAGATAAAAAGAATTGGTGAATATGTGGAAAAAAAATGAACCCTTTATACACTGTTAGTGAGCATCTGAATTAGTCTAACTATAAGGAAAAAGGTATGTACATCCTTCAAAAGTTGAAAATAATATTCCTATATAATCCAGTGATCCTTGTTCAGGGCATATATTCAAAGGAAATGAGGTCAGTATGTTGGGAAGACATCTGTACTGTGTATTGCAATGTTATTCACAACTAACAAGAAGCAACATTGTTCACAACTAATAAGAAGTGGACACAACCTATGTGTTCATCAATGAATGCATGAATAAAGAAAGTGTTCAAGGGCTGGGGATTTAGCTCAGCAGCATAAACGCCTCCCTGACAAGTGCGAGGTCATGAGTTTGATCCCCGAAAAAAAGAGAACGTGTTCAAATACCTAGTCGAACAGTATTTAGCAATAAAGTAGAATGAAATCCTGCCATTTTTGACAACAGGGATGGAACTGCAAGGCCTTATTGTAAAGTGAAATAAAGCTGTCACAGAAAGAAAAATACCACATGATTTCACTTACACGTGGAATCTAAATGTTGATTTTATGTAAGTTGGGAGTAGAATAGTGCTTACTAAAGGTTGGAGAAGGGAGGAATGCATAAAAGTTTGTCAGAGAGAAATTATAGTTACATAGGTAAATGCTTGTGTTCTACTGTATGTTTCAAAAGAGGTAGAAGACATAATTTTGAACATTTTCACCAGAAAGAAATGATAAAAGTTTGAGGAGATAGATACCCTCTTTAGAAATGGAAACATCATATGATATTCCATTATGTGTACAAGATTTTTGGGTCACAAATAATTGATACAGGCTAAATTTTAAAAAATTTGATAGAGGACAAGTATCTATACATTTAAGAAGCTCAGTGAACTCAGAGCAAATACACAAGACCCTAAGACACCTTTTAATCAAATGTTGAAAGCCAAAGATAAAATCAGAATGTTGACTGCAATGAGAAAGAAGTCATTCGTACAAAGGAGCCTCGATAAAAACTTATTTCTCAGAAATCATGAAGACCTTAAAGCAAAGGGATGACATATTTAGAATATGGAAATTTAAAACCCCCATCTGTCAGTAATCTTATATTTGGCAAAACTATGTTCCAAAAATAAATGGGAAGTTAAGCTGTTCCTAGGTAAATACTGAGGGAGATCATCTTTACTAGATGTATCCTACAGAAAAAATAAAGTGAGCACTTCAGATGGAAATGAACGCAAGGCAATAACCTGAAGCCAATCATGAAATAAAAAATATGGTAAAGGTAAAGGTAACCATTCAGGAAAAATACAAGGATCAATCTAACCAAGGAAGTGAAAGATCTCTGTAATGATAATTTCAGAACACTAAAGAAAGATATTGAAGAAGACATGAGAAGATGGAAAGACCTCTCTTGGCAGAATTGATATTGTCAAATGGTCATACTACCAAAAGCAACCTATAGAGTCAATGAAACTCCTATCAAAACATCAATGACATTTCCACAGACCTGGAAAAAAAATCTTAAAATTCATATGGAAACACAAAAGACTCAGAATAGCTGAAGAAACAAAAAGAGCAAGGCTGGAAGCATCACAATACCTTATTTCAGATTATACTACAAAGCCATAGCAACAAAAACAACACGGAACTAGCACAAAATACACACATATAGAGCTGTGGGACAGAACAGAAGACATAGAAACAAACCCACACAACTACACTGATTCTGGACAAAGGGACCAAGCATGTGCATTGAACAAAAGACTGCCTTGTTAATGCATGATGCTAGGAAAGCTGGATATCCACTTGAAGACTGAAACTAAATCCCTATCTCATGCTGCACAAAACTATTAAAATGGATCAAAGAATTAGGTATAAGACCTGGAACTTTTGAAACTGCTGAGAGAAAACATACAAGAAATACTCAGCTCCATAGGCACAGGCAAAAACTTCCTGAATAGGACTCAAATAGCACAGAAAATAGTAGCAAGAATCAACAAATGAGACTACATCAAATAAAAAAGTTTCTGCATAGCAAGAGAAACAACTCACAGAGTAAAGAGATAGCCTACATAATAGAGGGAAATCTTTACTGGCTACCCTTCTGACAGAGGATTAATGTCTAGAATATATAAAGTACTAACAAAACTTAACACCAAAAAAAAAAAAACCAAAAAACAAAAAACCAAAACAAAACAAAACAAAAACAACAAATAGCCTGTTCAATAAATGGGTAAATTAATTGAACAAACACTTTTCAAAAGAAGAAGTGAAAATAGTAAGAATATGGAAAAAGTGTTCAACATCTTTATCCACTAGGGAAATGCAAACCAAAAACCACATTGAGATTCTATCTCACCCTAGTCAGAATGGTTGTGACCAAGAATACAAAAAACAATAAATGATAGTGAGCATGTAGGGCAAAAAGGAATCCTTCCATACTGCTGGTAGCAATGTAAGTTAGTGCAGCCACTATGAACATCTGTATGGAGGTTCCTCAAAACAATAGTTACCATTTAATCCAGCTATGGTACTCCGTGGTTTATACCCATAAATCATAGTGTAGGGATATCTGCACAGCTATGTTTATTACAGCACAATTCATAATAGCCAAGGCATTGAATCAGCCTAGGTACCCAGCAACAGATGAATGAGAGTGTGATATATATATATATATACATACAGTGGAGTGTTATTCAGTCATGAGGAAAAACTAAATTCTATCATTTGCAGAAAAATAGATGGATCTAGAGATGATCATGTTGAGTGAAATAAGCCAGACTCAGAAAAGCAAATGTCACATGCAGTCCCTAATATGTGGAGTCTAAAAAAGATAAGAAAGTGGAAGAGAGAAACTTATTAGACAAGGGGAAGGGAATAAAAGGGAGATTGAGGGAATGTGAAAGCAGGTAATGGGGGATGAATATGAGCAAAATATATGTGTTGACCCCCCTCCAAATATGAAACTGGGTTGATGGTTTAGAGGGAGTAGTGGAGGGTGAAAATGATAAAAATATATGCGTGCATAAATCTGCCAAAGTGAAATTTATTAATCTGTGTAATCAGTAGAAAAGAAAAAATATTAAAATAAGAAAAAATACAAAACTTAGTATTCTAATTCTGGTCTGTGACTCTTTTACTTGAAATATGATTGAAAGGAGAAATGCGTAAAATATTAATTATAAACCTAGCCGGGCATGGTGATGCATGCCTGTATTCCCAGCACTTGGGAGGCTGAGTCAGGAGAATTGCTGTGAGTTTGAAGCCAGTCTGGGCTACATAGTGAGTTCAAGGCCTGGCTGAACTACATAGTGAGACCTTGCCTCAGACAAACAAACAAACAAATGAACAAACAAACAAAACATATCAGCATAGAATAATTGTAAAGCTATGTTAAATGGCCCATAGTTTATAAAGGTTTAATTTTTGACAGCACCAACACAAATGAGAGGGAGGGATAAATATGTAAAGGAGCATAGATTTGTATATTTATCAAACACAGTGTGTATTAGTTAAAATATATCATTACAAGTTTAAGTAGTTGAATGTAACCCCTAGGGTTACCAGTTCAAAAAACCTGAAGAATACAATATGAAATTAGAAAGGAATCAAAATGGTGCATGTCAGTTTGTAATAGCTACATCTTGGAAACAGCCCAAATACCCATCAACTGATGAATGGATAAAGGACATGTGGGTTTTTATACAACGGACTACTACTCAGACATAGATAAGGATAAACTTAAGACATTTCTAGGTAACCGGATGTACCTTGAGATCATACTCTTAAGTGAAATAAAATGGACACACATTTGTAAATATCGCATTGTTTCTCTGGTGTGAGAAATCAAAAGTGTAAATAAGTACCAAAATGTATAATAGATAATGTGAAGTAGGAAGAAATGTTCAAATGGGAAGGGGAACTAGGGGTGGGGGGAGAGGGAAATAAACGAAGGGAAAAAATGAAAAAAGAAGGAAAAAATGGAAACAAAGCTTTTGTAAATGAGAGGAATAGGGATTGAAGAAGGGAGAGTAGGGAAATGGGGAAAAAGAGTCAAGATATATCATGTACAGGTACAAATTTCCTATGATAAATGTGATCATTATATATACCTAAAATGCACCAATAAATTTAATTAATTAAAAACTCAATACTTAAAAAAAACTCTGCCTAAATAAAAAAAACCAAAATGTTGTATGCATGCATGTGCACATGCATGTGTGCACACACACATTGCATAAGAAAGCATTAATGAATGGAGAAATTGAGATTAAAAATGACATCATATATAAAACCCAGTAGCACAAGGGCAGATATGTTCCTTATCACTAGTTACCTAAATGTATTTGAATTAAATGTGACAGTTAAAAGACAGAGATTGAAAGAATGGATAAATAAAACAGGGTATAACTACTTGGTTTCTACAAGAGGCTTATTTATGTCAATTTACCAAGAAGATAAAATAATTATAAACTATATTTAACTATAGCACTCCAAAGTATATGAACCAAAAATTGAGAGACTAGAAGGAAGAAATGGACAGTCCTACGATAATAATTGGATATCTTAATGCCCTACTTGCAAAAATGAATACCAGTAGATAGGAGATTAAAAAGGAAATAGAGGACTTGAACAACACTAAAGACCAAGACCTGACAAACCTATAGGTAACACTTCATCCAAAGACAACAGTATATAATTCTTCTGTAGGGCATATGGAACATTCTAAATGAATAAAGGAATAAAGAAAACTATTATAATAATTTTTATATAATGTAAAAATTAAGAATAGTCTGTAACTAAAATACCATTGGTTCAATATAGAAGACGGTGCTGTATTGATGAAGATTGTGTGTGTGTGTGTGTGTGTGTGTGTGTGTGTGTGTGCACGTGGTGATGGTGGTGGAGACTGAATGTTTGCGAAGTTGATGAAAATTATTTTTGAAGTATTGGATAAAAATAGAGGGTAGTCATGCCACATAAATAAGGTTATTACATCCTAACTAATGGAATAAATCTCAGTACCACAAAGGTAAGAAAGAAATAATCCAAACAAAACAGGAACTCACACGTAAAGTAAAATGGCAGATATATGTAGAAAATTCTATTTCTAGGTATATGCTAATATAGTCACATATCCCGCAAGACACACACATGAGAATGTCCATGGCAGCATTATTCAAAAAAGTCAGCTACTGGAAGCACTGTCCATTCATGTCCAAATGGGTAAATAAATTATGGATATTTGTGCAGTGTAATACTAATACAATAATGGGAAAACATCAAAGCTGTACACCACAATATAGATTTATCTTAAGTTGTGAACAAGATGCCAAACACAATAGAATACATAGTCTGTACTTCTACATAAAGACAGATAAGCAACTGGGAAAAATAACTTTGATATTTCCATGTCTCAGGCCCCCCCCAAAAATCATCTTTAACTCTTCTCATTCCTTTATTCCCTACAATCAGACATCACATATCCAAAATTTTACATCTATTTTATACATATTTATTGACCTCCTAAGTGCCATGCACTTTTCTAGGCAATACACAAGAAAAAGGTCTAAGACTATTGTGTGAACCTACAATCAAGCAGCATAGAGATGATGCTATGGAGAAACAATTCCTATCACACAAAACATTGGTTGAGGCTCTTCTCACTTTTGGTGATTACTTCGTAATTCTAGGACAGAAAGGCTTAGAATCTTTCTCATCTTCAGATATTTTTACCTTCAATTTTAAGACTAAGTATCCATTCCTGTGTTCTCTCTGGTCTCCCAGGAAGAAGTGTCACTAACCTCTTTGCAAATAATCTTCAAAGTACTGCTTCTACTTGCCTCACATTGGGTCTTGTTTCCTATATATTGTCTTTATCTTCAGCATAATGTTTTTCTGGCTGCATCACTTTAGGCAAGTTTTGCTCAAGTTGCTCCCTTCCATTTAAACTCAAATTGAATCCTAACTGTATTTATATTTCCTTTATTGTGAGATTTCTCAAAGAAGCATTTAAAATGAACATAACTGTCTCAATAAATATGGAACCAATTGATGATTGCATCCTATCAATTTAGTCTCACTTCTGCACACATCTTTTTCTAGAAAAAAAGTTCTTTATACAGCTGATACTCAAGTGTTCATATTACCAGATCAGGATGCCTCTCCAATGTTTTCATGCTACTCATCATAAATTTTTTTGTTCAACTATTTGTCCTTTTTTGGTATCCATTATGATAGTGTGCTTTTAAACAAATCTGATCACAGAAGTAAACTGAATTAGAGATTTACCAAAAAGATGCTAAAAATTTCAGAATTTATTCCATGAATATTTATTGAGGGCTTTTAGTGTGCTGTGAAATGTTCTATGTGCTATGGGTTGACTGATAAATAAGACACACTAGATCACTGCCATATAGAGTTTATATTCGATTAGTGGAGGGAGACCATGAATTTGTAAATACACAAGTAAGCAAAATAATTTCAGAATTTTTTAACAGCTAAGAAAGGACTAAGCAGGCAGTGGGATAGAAACTAGCTACTTTAGATTGTGTGATTAGAGAATACAGGTTTGGAGAAGTTGTGACTGTGTTGCTAATCATGAGATTAGAATCTTCTTGTCTTTTCTAGTTCTATTAAATTTTAGTTTGCTTCTTAACCTTTGTCTTCCACCTGAGGTCTTATTATTTCTTTGGGTTCAGAGCTGCTCTATATATTCGTTGATTAACTATGTAGAATGGTTTATTCAGTTAGAAACTCATACTAAGTTCCTGGCTCTAGCCATTGATCATTTTTTTTCCCTAGGTAAAATTTTAAGGGGGAATCCATCAAGTTTTGATGGTCATAAAATGGTAAAATGGGTATTTTTTATGTCTGGAGGCCCAAATTTGACTAGTTTTCTTCTGAACCTGTTGCATAATTCCTTGCTTTGTATACGTAGCCCTTGAATCTATTTTTTTTATTTTGAAGAAAATAAAACAAATACAAAATAAAACAGCATATTCAATCAAAACAAAACAAAGAATGTGGCACAAGACTTCAAAACAAAATAAAAATAAACCAACAATGGTTGCCATGTTGCCTCTTGCTATCTTCAAAATAACTTCCCATACCATCAGGCATTGAATCTATTTTTTATCTCCTATTTTGTCTCCAAAGTTACTTGGCCCTGGTACTCAAGACCCCTCATAGTCACTGAATAATTAACCTCTGTAATTCTTTTTTGACCATTCTCTTTCCTACCATCCAATTCATTCTCTTCCCTTGGAAGCCATGTTCTGTCATTTTCCTTCCACCTCAAGTTCTTTCTTTACCCTGGGTATTATATTGCAGGAGCCCTCCCTCACCACCTTTGCCCAGGATGTATACTCCTAGCTCAGTTCAAGTTTCTCTGATAGTTCCTAAAACTTTTCATTAATCTTCAAGGTCAAGTTAATGGCTTTTCCTATGCTTGCTACAATAGGAATTTCTGCTCACAGAAGTCATTAATGATGTTACCCTGTACATGAGCCTTTTTTCCTGGATAATAGCTGTGATTTAAAAAATTCATTGACTCTTTTGTGTTTAGAAAAAGGACTTACTGCAAAGTACTTCATATGAGTTAGATAGGACTCATGTTTTCTCTCTTTTTAAACTTATGACAGGCTAGATACAGTTCCTTTAAATTCCCATTAATCATCTGCATAGTTCAATAGACTCTGCATAGTTCAATAGAAACAAAGTGTTTGTTAGCTCCATCAAACGTTGTTTAAGCTTCTGTTCTCCTTCAGTACACTGAAGTTTGACCTAAAACAGGATACAACTACTCCTTTAATGGCCCCTCATAAAAACCTGCGCACCTCAGGAAGAAATTCCCTTTTAACCCGTCTAGTAACATACCAAGCTTCTTCTAGCCTCATTCTCATACAAAGAAAATACCTTTTGCCTGGCCTTTGAGATGCTTATAGTTCTTATGTTTGAGCTGTACTCTCTATTGCAATAGTTCTCTTTCCTTTGTTGTAATCTCCTTTTGAATGATGTCTTTCTTTACTTAATTCTGGCAAAGAAAATTTGATAAAGAGAAAAATAAAAGATAGATGATAGGAAGTAAGTAGATCATTTTTTAAATGAGAAGGAGAACAAGAGATGGAGGGAAGAGGGAGAGAGGGAAAAGAGGTTGGAAAAAATTGAAGGGAAAAAAATGGAAATAAAACTTTCTCCCAAACAATTAAAAAAAAAGGTTAAAATGGAAACAAAGTTTGTAAATAAGAAGGGGAAGATGGGTTGAAGGGAGGAGAGGGGATTAGAAAAAAACAGAGAAATCAAAATATATCAGGTACCAAATGGGAAGGAGACCAAGAGTTGGAAGGAGTGGGGAGGGAAGGGAGAGGTAGGCAATGAAAAAAAATTGAGATGTGTTATGCACATATACCAACTCCCCAAGATAAATGTAGTTATTTCACACTGCAAACATGTACTAAAAAACCCAAATATTCAATGCATTTCTTAACTATTTAGATTATGTATTCCTTCTTCTCTCAGATCTGTAACTACCTTTTGAACAATGCCAATGTCAAATTCATATTTGTGATTTTAGGAAGTCTTAATCTTTCTGCATCTCTGACAGTTGCTTGTGAATATTCCCACCTATTTCTGCTTCTATTGTCTTTTGTGGGTCTGTTTTTTTTGCTGTGTCTACCTCATTTCTTTTTACCTACCTTTTTTCACCTGCCTGTCTTCTTGAGGTCAAGTTCCTGCCTTCAACTTGCTCCAGAGAGGTGTGCATAGAGAGCAGGTTTCTTCTACTAGGTTGGTAGGCTGTTGACTAACAGCTTCAGTTCAGGCATCGGCTGTTATGTGACAGATGGAACACATTTATCTTTAAGAGCAGGAAGTGAAAAACTGGTTTCACACTCATGAAAAATTTTATTGTGATTTGTTTATGTATTTTTGTTATCCTTGGGTTTAAAAATTATCAAGGAACTGAAATATGCTCCTTGACAAGAGCCTCCATAAACCTAACAGACCAAAATTAAACAACTCAAAGTTCAGGCAGTAAAGATAGTTTAACAGTATTTGGATCCAATTGGGCATAATCCTTGTTTAGTGCATGATAGTAATTAAGAGTGTGAATTCCTTATAAAATTTCTTGACTTTAAAAAGAGGTATCCATTTTTGTAGTTAGCCTAATAACACAAGTATAATAACACAGAGACACAAAAGAAACACAAAGATTAAAACATCTTGAAATAGCCAAGTTCACTATCCATCATTCAGGACGTTTGCAACCATTAGCTGCTCTTATAAACACATCATGTGTTCCTTTCCACTGACAAACTTTCTTAATGTACTTGGAGGCAGTGTCTAGAGAAATGGCACTGTCAGCCACTTTTTAAATTAAACCCTTTCTTTCTTTCTTTCTTTCTTTCTTTCTTTCTTTCTTTCTTTCTTTCTTTCTTTCTTTTCCTTATTTTTTCAACAGGGTCTCACTATATAGCTCAGGTTGGTCTTGAACTCACTGTGTAGCCCAGGCTGGCCTTGAACTTGCAGTGATCTTTCCGTCTTGGGCTTCCAAGTGCTGAAATTACAATGTGCACCTCCATACCTGACTTTGAACATTTTTGTTGAATGTTGATGTTCTCATCCACCTTTCAGAGTGTGGCTTTACATGTGAGAACCCCTGGGATGTCTGATTGGTTAAGAAAACAAAATTTCTCCAATTTACAAATTCCATAAAACTATGCTCTACTACAGGCAAGAGTGACCTCCCAGGAATCTGTCATTGGTAAAAACTTTGTTATCTTTATCTTTTTTGAGGTTGGTTTTTATTTTATTTTTTTATTTTGAAAAGAATAAAACAATACAAAACAACAAAACAGAACAAAGCAAGTCAGAACAGAGCAATGCAAGTAACACACGACCTTATAAGACAATAGGAAATCAACAGTGGCTATCATAAGGTGTCTGTTTTCTTCGTGATAGTTGTCCATACCTTTGCACAAAATACCATCCAACAAAACAAAATAGTACAAGACCAATCAAAGCAACAGAATGAGAACATTATGGAACTTCAAAACAAGACAATAGGAAATCAACAATGGCTTCCATAGTGTCTCTTGTTCTCTTCAAAATAGCTGTCCATATCCTCATATACAGTGAAATAAAATAATAAGAAAACAGATTAAAACCAATCAAAACAAAAGAACGAAAGCATTACAGGACTTCAAAGCCAGATAACAGGAAATGGACAATGGTTACTATAATGTCTCTTTTTCTTCAAAATAGCTGTTCATACC
>RJWT010002755.1:10233-39350 GCA_004365215.1 Cuniculus paca | reverse complement strand
TATAGAACTGTGAGATAATAAATGTCTGCTGTTCCAAATTGCTAAGTTTTGTATTAATTTGTTATTATAGCAATAGAAAAAAAAATACACTCAGCTAGCACAGAATGGTGTCTGGAGTGGATAAGGTAGTAGACTGAACTACTAGATGGTTGGAAGGATCAGGGAAAGGTCGAAAAATGAAGTTCAGACTTGAAGTGACCCAAGTAAGTAGGAGACAAACAGCATGGGCTGAGTGAGGGGTGCAGAAGACATGGAAATTAGTTGATAGATATAGTAAATATCTATTGCAAGTAACAAGTTTCTCTAAACTAGTAAGTTTACCACAATAACCATCAGTAGTTTGGATTGGTCTAAGCCATATAGTTCTGGCGATCTCAGTTGGATTCACTCATGCATCTCCAGTCAGCTGGGCGACTGCTTTTGAAGTTTGACTTGTCAGCTGGGGTGGTGAGGGACTGGCCACGGTGTATTTCTTACCATCCAGCATTTTAGTGCAGGCCTGTTCACAAGGTGGCTGACAGGGGTCTCCAGAGCAGCAAGACACATTTTTCAAATCTTTGCTTAGGTCATGATTCCCAATTCCCATCAACCAAAGAAAGTCACATGTCTGTCCTAACGTCAGTGTATAAGTTTGCCAGAGTTGCTATAGCAAAAGACTACAGGCTGGGTGGCTTAGACACCAGAAATTTATTTCCTCACAGTTCTGGAATCTGAAAGTCCATGATCAAGATGCTGGTGGACTGGGTTCTTCCAAGGGCTCCTTTCTTAGGGTGGAGATGGCTGCCTTTTGGCTGCCTCTTCACAAGGTCTTTTGTCTGTGTATCCCTGGTGTCTCTTGCTCTCCTTTTAAGGACATGGCTTAGAGTCCATGCTAATGGCCTCACTTTAACTTAACTACCATTTAAAAGATCTTTTTTCAAACATGGCTGCATTCTCAAATATTAGGAGTTAGAGTTTCAACATACAAATTTGGAAAGGATACAATTAAGCCCAAAACATTCAGTATGAGAGGGGATTATCTAAGGGTACAGACATGGGAAGCAGGAAGAAGTGAAGGCATCATTAATCTAACAGTCTACCACAGGTTATCAAATGTAGGAAAGGGAATAAAAATAAAATTTCCTAGAACTGCCTTTACTCAAGATTCAGTGTTTTAGAGAAGGGATCCACCAATGATGGCTGTGGGCTAAATCTAACCTCCAACTTAAGTCTGTAAATAAAATTTATCAGAACCCATCCATATTCATTTATTTGTTTATAGACTGTGGCTGCCTTCATGCTAAAATGGCAGAGTTAAGTAGTTGTGACACAGCTTGTATGCTCTGCAAACTTTTGACCTATTTACTACCTGATCTTTCACAGAACAAGTTTGTTGACCCCAGTGTCAAAGAGTTGTAAGAAAGCCAAATGATTTGGGTGGAGGGAGGGTAAAATAATCAGACAACCACTTTCAGGAAACATATGGTCTAGGAAGGACCAGAAGGTGGTAGGCACAATTTCTCTTGCTCAGTTCATGTAAACAAATTGCCAGATAAAAATCCATTCTGGAATTATTACAAAGATTGGTGCTAATCCTAATGATGCTGCTTACAAAGTTCACTGAATCTCTTTCTGAAAGGGTTGTTTTACCCAGCCTCGGCCACCCACCTAGCTGCTTTCCACACATCTTAGACCTTTCAAGAATTATCTAGAGGTAGCTGCTTGTCATACACAAGAGAACAAAGCAGGAGTCTCAGCTTTAATAGGGATTTCCCTTCCTGTACGCTAAGCCTCATTCACACCCAATAGGAGGGCAGTGCTGCTTTTAAAACCCATTTCACATTTTAAACCAATTCTGTTAAGCATGACTTCAGCTGTCACTTCTTGTTATTTTTGGAGATGCTTGATGCTCATAGGTTTGAAATATCCCATCCATTTGTTCAATGGGTTTCTGATAACTATCCCTGCCCAATGGCTATGAAGTTGACACCAATTATGCAGCTGGCTGCCTTAATGATAGAATATTTTAGAATGGGCTACAATGCCATCTAGTTACAATGGTTCTCGTCCTTACCACGTCTAGATGCTGGTGCTTATTATTCTACAAACCCAGGACTTCAAAGCTGGTGAGATTTTTACTGCTGCTGCAAATGACGAAGGTAGGGAGAATTTGGGAGTGAACGACAGTTGAGAGTAGGCCCAGGGCTGTCCGCACTGCTGATGTGGTCTGTAACCCCAGTGGAATCAAGAGAAGCAGGCTTTTCAAACCCTTGCTGCATAAGCCTTGTTAACGCCGAAATAGACCACTTGAGATGGAAGTACAGACGGATTTGCTGCTGATGACAGCTCACCAGGACCCAGCTCTCCATTCAGGTACATTGATATGCATATTCACTCTACTGGAAAAAAATCATCTCCTCTTCTACCCTGGGACATGGCTTCTGTAGGTTCTGGAATCTGCTATTTTATACCCACCTGCTGGTACAATATAAGCAGCTGCAATAGGCATCAAGCTATGAAAAGCTCGGAGGAGCACTCTTGCAGTGTGAATTGCTTCCTCACTTTGTACTGTTTGGTGATTGTAAGATGGATTGCCAGATTAGCACAGGCACACGGTGTTTGTGTAAGGAACAGGGAGGGTGATATTTTTCCTGCCTCTCCTACTAGCTATTTCATACCAGTCCCTTTGCCACCTATAAAAAATGAAGTATTTGTTAATGTTTTGTAGTAGAAATTCAAAGGCCAAAATCACTGACTTGAGCCCCAAGTAAAACTACTTTGTTTTCTTCTTCCTTCAAACTCCCACATAAGAACTCTTGATGCTTCTGTCCAGAAAGGCTCCTGGCCCGTGCAGTTTCTGGCTCACGGAAGCTTCCAGCGTAGCAGTCTGCTGACCCTCAATGCTTTCTATCCTGAACCAACTGAATTAGCATCGCTACCATCCCCAAATACAGAGAGTTGTTTCCAAAGCACAAAAGCAAGTTGACAAAAGAAGTACAGGCAACTGGGAGGTGCAGAGTTTGCCTTATTCTTTGGGAGACTTGTGCAGCCGTGTGGGTAATCTATGTTAACATCTTGTCTTCCACGCGTTGACCTCGCTTTGATTCAGACATTCTAGAAAAGGATTCATTTCTTCTCCATTTCAAAGTTGTTTATCTGGCTTAGAAAATAGCTGCTTTAAACAGAAGCCTTTACACTTGTCTGGGTAAATTCTGTTCCAATTTTTGTTTTGGCCACAAGTCAAAGATAACAGCTGTGTGCTTGTGGGTTCACTGAACTCTACGTGCTTGTTGGCTGCATGGCTGGCCAGAGGGAATAACCAATAATTAGAACATTTCGGGTCATCTTGGGAAGAACAGAGTTTTCTCATGTTTGGAAAGGTGATGTGACCTCCCTCTGATTTTCCCAAATGTGGATCTGTCAGTGACTGAATGTGGAGCTGAATGTACAAGCCTGGAGTTGTCGCCATTGTGTCCTCCCTTTCCCAAAATAGCACCCGATAAATGGAGGTTGAAAACTATGTTTAATGTTTTTCAGCTTCACTATGCTCTACAATGGGCCTGAGCTGTGATAACAAGTGAAAGTATTCGTGTATTTCTAGCACATCAGCATTTCTGATCATAATGATTTGTGACTCAGACCTTGAAAGCTGTGGGATTTCTTCCTAGTTGAATCAATACAAGTTTACATAAATATATGTTTCTGTTTTCCTTTTGTTCTTGCTTCAGCATTCATGTTTACTTGCTGGCAAGTACATACAATGGGAGGGTGAGAGGGAAAGAGAAATGGAGCAATAGATGAGTCAGAAGAAATTATTTGAGTGGGTTCAAATTTCTTTCCTGATTATGACTTTTTAGTTAGCCTGTTTGTTTTGCTTATGAAGGGTAACGCATTGGAATTTTCATTTGAAAAGATAAAATTTATCCTATGTATCTAAGGGATATAATCATTCATCTGTTACATTGATTATGAACTGTAGCCATTCCTGCAGAGCAAGCTGCATCAGGGTGTTTGATGTGCTGGAGATTTTTCTATCAGAGACATGTATCCCAGAACATTATTCAACAGTAATGTAACGTTGGTTTGCTACTGATACAAGGAGCTAAGAGAGCATTCACCCTACTTTTAAAATCTGCCTCAGTCAAGGGGATAAGGCTGAGGATAGAGTGTGTGTTTATTTCTTGCTTGGCAGGAAGACAGGAAGAATTTTCACTTCTACTTGGATAGCCACAAAGATGAGGAAGAGACCACCTTATTAAAGATTTACCTGTAGCACAGTCTCTATCACCAAACAGTACCTCACCCTTGCTCTCCTGTTCTCACCTAGCTCTGGAAGTGCCCCAGGCACAGGACCTACAGCTGCTTTCTATGACTTGTGCTGTTTGTGAAACAGAAACTCAGCTGACTGAAGCCCTAAATGCGATCTGAAATTCAGACTCCCAACAGCTCAACAATCTCTGGGCTACTGGAGCTGCTCAAGGTTGAGCTGGGAAGGTGACTGTCTCTTACTAAGTTGTCCCTATTTTCCATATTTGCCAGAGGCAGTTCTGAGCATGTTATGGCTTCTTAATGTGAGTTCAAACCCAAGACTCTCGGCCGGAAGCATTTCTCACTTCCTTACCTGTAAGTCACATTTCAACAAGAGATTGAGTTATGGACAAAAGAAAGGAAATGAATATTACTTAACATACATACATTTTCTCTGAGTTTATTTAGGTAAAGATGAGCTAATATAGATATTTTCATGGACTATCCACGTATTTTCCATTTATTTCTTTAAGAATATTTATAATGGTATTTTGCATCCAAAGGGAAACATTAGAACTCATTTGAAGTTTAGGTGATTATATTATGTTTACTCTGTTGGTCAGGACATGACCATCTAAACAGATTCTTGGAAGTGCAGCCTAAATCAGAGCTGATATCACTAGCTGGTAACAAAGCACCTTGTCCTCAAAGCATAAGAAAATATCCACAGCATGAGCCCACCTGGAATGGATATATTTGGAGCATAGGACATACCACTGAGCCTACAGCCACTGTGTCCTGTAGGCTGTTTCCTAAACTGGTCCTGAGAACAAAGGATGGAATGAGCCAGGACTGTTGAAATTTTCTTTCTTCAGAGATGGAAAGTGTGTGTTCTACTGGAGGAGACCGAGCAGCGTGATTCTTCCTGAAACAGGATGCATGTGTCGCCAGGTTTCGAGCCACGTTTCCTGTCTGCTTGGAGCACCCCTGTAGGACCGAATGAACAAAGGGAGGTGGTAGGAAAAATTCATTGAATCCCAGATATCCCTGAGCTTGCAAATTATTTTCAGTGTCAAGATTTAGAACCTGGGGAAAGACAGGAAAGTGTGCAGTAGGGATTTTTTTTTCCTCCTCAGCATTTCCAGCACTGGACTGATTGGTGTGAGAAATTAGCTGTCTTGCTGAGAGTGAGGTGTAGCATCATAAGCAGCACTTCGAGGAAGCCTTTGTTACTTGTATGTTGGCCTTTAAATCGTGGACACTCTCCAGCAGCTCCTCTCATTTTCTTTACGGTATTGTTACATAGGGGATAGTAAACAGATTGTGGGTCTCTAGTTACTAATATGCTTCATCCGATTAATTTTTACTTTAGTGCCTTTTCTTTCCTCAAGGTACCTTTATTTCCTTCCCTTCTGGCAACATCACATAGGTGCTCATTTAATGGTGAGAAAGTGCCTCTGGAACATCCTCTGTTACCTGAACCTAAATGAATCTAATGACTACTGCAGAATAGATCTCCTGATACTCGGGAATAAATAATGATTCAGTTTTCCAGAGACTGAATGAGAAAATCACAGACTTTTGTATTAAAGAAATAGAAGTTAATTTTCTTATGTATTTTCATCTAGATACTATTAATGATCATTACTGTTATTATCCTCATTTTGTTCCTATATGGAAGTCATCCTTCCTGACCTATCTACATTATGAAAAACAGACATGTGAGGCAGGAATAAATCACTAGATTTGGGATGGGCAGTCATGGCTTAGCGACGGAACCAGTTTCCCAGTTGGCCTTTTACTGTAAGTCATTAGTCCCTTAACAGTGCTTAGGAAGGCTGTCTTTAGCATAGGGAAAAATGAAGGAAATGAGTATTTTAAAGCTACCTACTACAATTTATCAGGCACTGTGCTAGCTGCTTTTTAATTGTTTTATCGTGTTTAATGCTCTTAGTGACTGGTTCCATTTTACAGGTGAGAAAGTTGAATAAAATAGAATTGGGGCCAAAAGAAGGAGGAGCTGTGCTTTCTATTGTTCATTATTTGGGTTTTTAGGTTAATAGCTTCCTTTTTTGGGGATGACAGTGGTTCCCTTGGGGCTTTTGAAGGTGGTAGAGTGGAGGTTGGTAGAGCAGTTGGGAGTGGTTCTGCCTGGGAGGCCACAGGGGCACTGTTGAATCCCTTGGTAGTGGGTCCTTTTGGCAGCCCAAGAGGAGCAACAAGACAGGTTATTAGGGAAGATTTCCACTCTGGGTCTATGGCAACATAGTCAACTCCAGAGCTCTCAAAGATTGCAGACAGTGAGATCTGGCACCTACTAGGCACATCTCTGAGCCAGACACTGTTCTAGTGGCATGACAGGTATCAAATCATGTAGCCCTTAAGACCCTGCATGGGAGAAGATAACATTATTGGGGTTTTATAAAAAAGAAAACTGAGGAAGTGACTGAGTAACACAGAGGTTAAATGATTTGTCAAAGGCCAGAAAACCAGTAAGTGGTGGAATTGGGGTTCAATCCAAAGCAGGGTAACTTCAGAGTTGTTGCTCTTTATCGCTGATTACCTTGCCTCCCAAACTGTTCAGAATTGCCCTTGGTTAAGGGGACATTTTTGTAATGAGGCTCCTATTCCTATGACTCTTCCTATTTTCCTCCTTCTTGCCATTGCTTTCTTCTGACTTGCTTTCATACTGGGAGAATCCCTCCCTTGCTGTTAGAAGGACTTCAACTCTCTGGAAACTTTGATTCCCCTTGTTCTTGCAGAGTGGATGGTCTGTTGTTTTCAGAATCCTTGGAACTTAAATTGTTAGTAACTAATAAGCGAGTATCTCTTTTTTGAGGGGCAAGGAAGTCTCAATCTTTAAATTTTCTGGGAAGTGAAATGTTTACATTCTGTCCTCTTAATGTATCAAAAAAATAAAAATAAAAAAGCAACAAAACAGTCGAGTTTAGACAACTCACAGAGATAATCAAAGGGTAGTTCACAAAAATAAAGCAACAGTTTATGCTCTGATCTTATCCTGGGTTATATTTACATAATTATTTTACATAACTAGCTGACTGAATATATAACAATATGGATCTGATTTCTAGGTCTAATTTTCAGTTCATATAGTGGAAGTGAGAAACAGTGGAGATGGGATATATAAAGTATTCATTGCAGTGTTTTGTAGGAATAATCATTTTATAAAATATCTTTTCAATGATTATTATTAAAGCCAAGGATAACTAAGGAACTGGCTGTGCTGTTTGCATTTTAACTCTACAAATGTATTGAAGACCCTTGAAATGACTGGGAATATCTTCAGCCAGAAAACTTGTCTCCCTTTGACAGCCCCTCATAACCTGTCAAGGTGGCCCACCTCATTATGATTTTACTAAGAGGCTGGGAAGGCACCTTTATATACCTATTTTTCAAAGCAGTTTTGTCAAGTTTCACAGAGAACAGAATATTTTCTAGAAGTAAGATAAGGAAACATGCACTGGAAATATATTAGAAATCAAAAAGATAGAAAGTTAAATATGTAGAAAGGGGAATGAAGGAAGGAAAGGTAGATAAACTGAGTAAAATGATCAAGTTATTTAGATTGAAAACAGCAAGCCCTAAGATAGGGTTATGACTGAGTGTTAGATGAAAAGTTATCACATTTTTAGTTTTTATCTTTTCAAGATGGTAATAGTAAGAAAGGGTAAATAGAGCCACTTGGACTCATGGGAGGAAACACAGCACACACACACACACACACATCAGAGACAAATATGTGTAAGTATCAGCCAAAAAGACTTTAAAGCAATAAAAGCACAAATCTCAATCTGACCAGGCACACAGCAAATCTTAATTTCATAGATGATAATAACATCAAAGACATGAGCCATATATATATAATTGTATACATGATGGCTACATAAGATAGAAAGACTTGAACCTCTGAGTCAGAGGACACGTATCAGATGACTAAAGATAAACTGAAAACTGCTAAGCAAAGCTTGCAAACAGAGTACCAGCCTCTGAAGAGACTTTCAGTAATTCTGATTTTCAGTTCTTCGAAAAACAAATCTTTCTTAGGCATCTATTCTGTTAGGCACCAGACAAGCTATGTGCTAAAGGTGTAGAATAACCTTTAACCTCCAAATGGGTTAATGCAGGCTAATTTTTGCAGATCTTGCTTTGAATAGGCTATCTTATATCCTAGTATATAGACATAGGTGATTCATGTTTAATTAAAATTCATTGTTATATAAGTAGTGCCCATATTTTTGTAAGGATATTTGTAGTGATTAGACTTGTGTGACTTAGCATTCCATAGGCGTGACAAAGTGAGACAAATCACTTTCAAAAAAAAAGGAAATGTTTTCTTTGGCTCACAGTTTCAGAGGTTCCATTTCTAAATTTAAATAAACAAAACATGGTCCAAGATCTTGTTGCTCTTACCATGACTAATGTGTGTAGTGGAGGAAACCTGCTGCTATCACGATGGCCATGAAGCAGAGACACAGGAAGGAACCAGGGTTCCAATATACTCTTTAAGGCTATGGCCCAAATGATCCAACTTCTGCCAACTGGGCCCCATCTCCTAAAGTTTCTATCACCTCCTAACAGTGCCAGTGACTGGGCACTAAGCCTTCAGCATGTGAACTTTTGTGGGATATTTAAAATTCAAACCATAACAAGATCATATAGGATAATTTCAAAATCTTAAAGAAACATGCTTAACTATAATTTCCAAGGAACGATGCATGCTAAGCAACTGATAATATTTATTCTAATTTTAGGCCTAGAACATAGAGGCAATTAATAATTTTCTAAAACATATGTACAAAATATGACTTAATGGCCCCTGCATGGTATGTCTTTTGTTTGAAGTATGATTTTGTGGCCCTTCCAATTCGTGGGAGACTATTTATTGATTACTTAATGTTGGTCTCAGGCAAGTGATATGCTTTGGCTAATGGACTGTTTGCACAAAGGCTTGAAATGTGCTGACAAAGTGACCTTGTCCTCTTCAATGTAAGTTGTTTTTCAAAAGAAGAACAAGCTCCAACTAGTCTTCTCATCTAAAGACAATAAAAGGCATGAGGACCAGCCCTAAACTAACTTGAAGCTTGGAGCTAAACCCAACTTAGCTTGACCCAGATCAACTAACTCCAAGGTTTCTTTCAGACACCCATGTGAGAAGGTGTAAAATGTGTTTTGAATGTGCTTATTACACAGCAGAAGTTGACTGATACAAGATAACTGCCAAATCCAATTGTAGTTCAGTAGGCAAAAAGTGGAAATATTGTGGGTTATCTCTGGAATCACTGACAAAAATTGTCAAGTTCCCAAGTTCTTTGGTCAAATAATGTCTTCTACAGAGAATGCAATCAATAAAGTGGTTAATGAATTTGGTCTCAAATATATCCTACTCTCACTTAAATATTCCAAAATAAATGAGAAAAGAACCATTTGGAGCAATATCTATGCTTCAAAATATGTATTACATATAGCTAGATCTGCTGAAGGTATAGGCTATGGTAAGTATAGACTAGGAGAGGGTGGGGCTTGTTTAACTGGTTTTTCTGCAATTTGTATTTAAGTAAAAATCTAAAGTTGCTTCTGCTTGGATTCAGAATAATAACACTTTGAAGAAAAATTTAACACATTTTCAGTGGAATAGGATTTTTCTACTGCCACACTGAATTGTTAAAATGATCTGAGTATTTTGCTATTTGCTATGTTATTACCGTTATGAAGATCATTTTATCTCCTCTCTCTCTCTCTCTCTCATTTTCAGTATGTATTGCTTAGAATGTAGTGTTTTAAACTGTTGTATACTGACTCCCTAATTTCAAGATTTTCCATCTTGCTATAATTCCCTGATGAATTCTAACAGAACTTTCCATACATGAGTTAGAATATATCCCAAAGTTGGATATTAAAACCCAAGATAGTTGTAAGTCCCCTTGGAAATATAATAAAACAATGTATCATCAACAGTCAACATTTATGGCTTTCACAAACTCTTTATAAGACCCATACACCTCTAGCCTAGTGTCACTCCATGACTTAACACTTTTACCAAAGTGCTTCAGCTGAGAAGACACAGAGGTTAAATTTGATCTGCTTCAGATTTGCTATGGTTTGGATGTGGTTTGAGCCTCAAAGGTTTATGTGTTGAGGCTTAGTCCTCAGTGTGGGCATTAATAAAGTATTAAAAGACAATGGAAACTTTAGGAGTTAAGACTTAGTGGAAAGTGGTTGTCATTCTGGACATAGCCCTTGGAAAAGGTTAATGCTAGTCTTGTAGAGACAGTTTTTGTGAAAGCAAGTTGTTAAAAAGGCTAACAACTGATTTTTTCTAGCTCCCTGGCTTCCTCTCCTGTCATGTGATCTCTCCTATTGCACATGCTCCCTCTGTGAAACCATCTGCCAAATTGCAAAGTAGCCAAGGGGTCCTTGCCAGAGGCTTAACTGATAGGGCTACCTGATCTTGGACTTTCAGCCTGAAAAACTCTGAGGTAAATAAACATCTTATTTACAGAGTACCCGGTCTCATGTATTTTGCTATAGTGGCAGAAAATGGACTAATATAAGATCTTAACAACCATATGTTGCTTATGGCCAGAAGCAGGAAGACTACAATACGGATTTTGGATGCATACCATTTATGTTAAAATTCCTGATAGCTATGTGAATTTACATCCTCTGTACCTCTCAGAATTGCAGTTTCTTCAACTAGAAAATGGTGCTTAAGATGATGAGTAGAACTATTGTTTTCAAGAAACAAATGGAATAATGATCAGGGGCTGCCACTGATGTTAAATAGATGTGGTATTGAGCAAGGTCCTCATTTCCTACAGTATAAAACACTTGAAGTCAGAACAGGCTGAGTAATTCATTGTCACCCTACATCAGGGAAACTGAGCAATGTGTTTACTCAGTATAATGAAGCCTTTTCTTAGGAGAAAGTGTTCTATTTGTAAAATTGTAGGACAGGCAGTCAATTGCCACAAAACCCACTTTCCAAATGTCAGGACATGACTAAAAGAATAGTCTAAATATAGAAGACATAACCATCAGTGATTAACTGTATCCTTTCAAGAAGTAAATCTAATTCTTTTCTGATAGGAAACTGTAAATTAACTATCTCATGTTCAGCAGTTACAGTAATGCAGTCAGAAAACTAAAGGTGAACCCATAGTCCAGAAGGCATGCATTTGATGCTAAAGTCCATTAAAGCAAGTGAAAATCTGGGTAAGTTTGTGAACTATTGTCCACAGAGACAGAATTTTCTGCTGATCTGGCTTTCAATGCCATTATATTGTACCATTTGGACAACAGGCATAAAAGGATGATTTGAAGAGTAAAAACTTTACTTCTTGACAAGGAATTTTTCTGGTTTGATTTGAAATGTATAGGGAAGGTTTATTCATGTAATATTTGAAATACAAATTTTAATATGACTAAGATGGTAAATGAGAAAAAACTAGTTCTCTAAATGTCACTTCTAGTCAGATCCACCTCTACCTGCTGGCTGCTGCCATGAGAAGGCTTGCTTCTTCCAGGCAGCCAGTGCAAGCAGGGACATGTAGCCAGGTAAGCCCCATGCACTTGCAGGTCACCATTGGAGACCCTTGCTTTCTTCGCCATTGCCCACTGGGAGAATCAAACAAACACACCTCTCTATGCCTGCCACCATCATGGGAGTCCGGTGTAGACACTCAGGCTGAGAGAAGAAGCAGGCTCCCCACCATGCACCCCTGGCCATTGAAGAAGCCCCAGTGTAGCTGCACAGGTCTAAAGAAACCTGCTTCATGCCCTGCTACCTTCCTGTAAACTTGTAGTCAGAGAACCCAGGTGCTTATCACATTCTCCTACACTGTGGAGGGGCAGCCAATGTGGGAAGTGCCTGGGACCCTGCAACCAGCTTATTGGGAGGAACTCAAGAGAAGACAAGATGAATGAGCAAAAGGCAATCTTAGACCTCCAGCCCACACAGAATAAGTCTGAGAGATACAGTCATGGACAAAACTGGAAGACATATACCTGAAATCTCTGAGAGGACAGCAACTGAAGTAAAGAAACAACTTCAAGAGACTGTAAAATAATCAAATCAGAAATAATGTCTCAGGTAAAAGAAGAAATGAAAAACATAATGAAAGAATTGCTGAGCATACCTAAAGAAGAAATAGATTAAAAAGAGGAACATAAGAAAATGATGGAAACCTTGAATGAACAATATAGAAAGGAATTACAATGCATGAAACAGATTCAAGGAGATATCCAGGAAATTAAAAAGTAGATTGAAAGCTTGAAAGAGACTGAAGATAGAATTTTAGACCTTGAAGACAGGATTACAGCTAGCGATTGTGAAGGGAAAGATCTTTCAAAAATAACAAGGAACCAGGAAATAACAATTCAATGGCTGCAAGACAATGCAAAGAGAAATAACTTAAGAGTGATAGGTGTCAGGGAAGAAGCAGGGGTTAACACAAATGAAATAAAAAGGCTATTTACAGAAGTAATAGCAGAAAACTTCCCAAATGTGGGAAAAGCTTCTGGCATACAGATAAGCGAGGCATATAGAACTCCAACTAGCCATAACCAAAGTAAATCTACACTCTGACATATAGTAATCAAGATCCCAGAAATTCAGTACAAGAACAGAATATTAAAAACTGTTAGAGAAAAGAACTGGATCACCTATAAAGGAAAACCAATCAGAATCACAGCAGACTTGTCAACATAAACCATCAAGTTAAGGAAAGGCTGGAGTGAAGTGTTTCAAGTCCTGAAAGAAAACAACTGCCAGCCTAGATTGATGTACCCTGCAAAACTATCTTTCAAAATTGATGGAAAAATACAATACTTCCATGATAAAGAACAACTCAAGGAATTCATGACCACCAAACCAAGCCTACAGAGAGTGCTGAAGGATACTCTAGAGCGAGATAAAGATGACTGGTCCCAGGAACAGCAGCAGAGGAGGATCACCAAACAGGACAGGCAATTAAATGAATGGGAAAAGTGGAGGGCCAACAGCAAGAGGACGACATGGCAGAAATGAACTAATGTATGCTGGTTGTAATCATTAATGTACATAACCTCAATTTACCAATAAAAAGAAACACAGAGAGAGTGGATCTAGAAACAAGATCCATCAATACACTGTATGTGAAAAACACATTTAACTTGAAAAGAAATCCATAGACTGAAAATAAAAGGAGAGAAAAGAATTGTTCCATGCAACAGGAGACCAGAACAAAGAAAGGAATTTTTCTGGTTTGATTTGAAATGTATAGGGAAGGTTTATTCATGTAATATTTGAAATAAAAATTTTAATATGACTAAGATGGTAAATGAGAAAAAAAAAACAGTTCTCTAAATGTCACTTCTAGCCAGATCTGCCTCTGTCTGCTGGCTGCCACCATCAGAAGGCCTGCTTCCCTTAGGGAGCTGGCAACTGCAGAATGGATAAGAAAGATACAGTATTTTCATACAATGGAAGCTATCCACCTATAAATTAGGATAATCTTGAGGTTCTTGTAGGTAAATGGATGCAACTGGAGATCATGTTCATGGGTGAAACAGTTTGAACTCATATGGTGAACCCTAGCATAAAAAACAGAAGGAGTTAGTGGGATCCAAAAAGCACAATAGATATTATGAAAGTGATAGAGGAGGAAACACCTAGAGGGGAAGGTGGTAACCACTGTTAATTTCTTATTGTCTTAACTCTTGTATTGTTTTCACAATTTTGTTAGGTTTGGTTTTATTCTATCTTGTTTTATTAGATTTTACTGTGTCTAATGGTATGGGCAGCTATTTTGAAGATAATGGGATGTATTGTGGTGGCTATTGTTGGTTTCCTATTATTTTGTTTTGTAGTCCTATAACATTTTCATTCTTTTGTTTAGTAGGTTTTATTCTGTTTTGTTTTGTTTGATTTTATTATGTGTGATGGTATGAACAACTATTTGAGGAAAATGAGACATTATGGTAGCCATTATTGATTTCCTATCATCTTGTTTTGAAGCCCTATAATGCTTTATTTTTTGTTTTGATTGGCTTTAGTCTGTTTTCTATTATTTGATTTCAATATGTGTGAAGGTATGGACAGCTATTTTAGAGAAAAAAAAGACATTATGGTAGCCATTGTTGAATTCCTATTGTCTTGCTTTGAAGTCCTGTAATGTTTTCATTCTTTTGTTTTGATTGGTTTTATACTATTTTGTTTTGTTTGGATTTACTGTGTGTGAAGGTATGGACAACTATGTCAAAGAAAACAAGAGACATTATGGTAGCCACTGTTGATTTTCTGGTGTCTTGTTTTGAAGTTGCTTGCATTGTTCTGTTTTGATCTGCTTTGTTCTATTCTGTTTTGTTTTGTTTTATTCTCTTTAAAATAAAAAAAAATTAAAAAAATAAATATGACTATTTTCAGTGGTATACTTTGTTCATGTTTTTGTTCAGCAAGTGGTGAAATGAAAAGTGCCATGTACATATAATGTTGACAAATTGATTTTTCTTTGTGACAACACATTTTTGCATCGAGAATCAGAATTTTGTACTTCTCAGGTTTAAATATTGAATTCATAGCATTTAGCCCATTTAAAATTTGCTAAGAAGTGCATAGAGGTAAAACATCAGTATTTCTGTAATGTTTTGATTTTTACTGGTGATGCCTTCTTAAGTGCTACTTGTTTCACTGAACCTGGATTAAAAATGTAAATCATAATTTCCTGGCATTATTTAGTTTCAGCATTTCTTAATAGAAAACATAAAATGTTAAAAATTCTTTGAAAATAACTGGTTATGTAATTTGTATTCCTTAAGAAATGACTTGATAAGTAACTTTTGTGCTTTATTTGCTCCAAATTCCTTGATTTGCATATGTTTTTTGCTCTAAACTTGCTTCTCTAAGAACCCACAACACTTGGAATAAACACAAAATATATAATTTTGCTTTGCAATTATCTGTAAGATAATTTCCCAAAAGAACAAAAACTGCTTTTAAACAATGGATAAACACTGAGTTTTGAAAACTCTGATTAAACTTCTTTGAAAGTTTTAAGCCAAGGCAAAAGGGGACAAGCAAGACTGTAATAGAATTCATCTCGCCAGCAGCATCATATAGCATTTGCTCTCCTGAACGCTGAACTTCAGCTGTGATTTATTAGGGGACCAAGTTCATGTCACTGCGTCTGATCTTCAGAGACCTGGCTTCAAATTCTGATTTTACTCACAATTGAAAATGAAGCTGGTGGTCAGGTCCCAGCCCCGTTTGACATGATTGTCAGCCCGTACTCAGGAGAATGGCCATCTGGAAAAACAGGGAGTGTTAACTTGCGGGTCAGGCACTTGAGTGCATATCAGTGGAGTTTTATCTGCAGCAAGGCTGGGAGGGACTGTGGCTCTTGACCCTCTCAGTGGGACATTTATTAAACTGCCTGACAAAGTAGGGTAAAACAATCCTAATGTCCTCCTAAGGAAGCTTTTGTCCTTAATGATTTGTTTGGTCACAGACTAAGAAAATGATTAATTATTAAAATTTTGGAAAAGAAATAGCTCTGGGACTTGGAATGTCTGTGTAAAATCTTACAGGCAGCCAATTTTGCTTCCTGGCATTTACTTGCCCTGTGCAATGTATAAATAGTTTCCATGTAGCTGCTGCTTCTGTATGGACCTCTGATAAGAGGAAGTGGGAATTAGTTCTGTAGAAATCTGTCAGTCTAGGGCTAATGTGTAAGCCTAAGTGTAATTTTTTTTGGATGGCCCAGAGAAGGATAGGCATTTGCTAATTTTTATGGAGAACAATAGGGAAAGTAGAGATTTATGAAAACTAAGTCTATAATCAGAGATAAAACAGAAATCTAATCAATGTAATTAAGTTCAATAAGAAGAGACATATAAACACACAGCCAGAATATAACAGTAATTTGTTATCAGATGTTGGGATCTCTAGTCCCTTTCTAGGAGACAGCCTTTTGCTTTTTGCTTGAATATCCACTGTTAATTCAAGAGAGGACATGATGGGCCTTACTATGGAAAAATCTTGGGCAAATATACCCCATTTATCATGACCTATCTGAAGGGAAGGGGCTATGGAACTTTTTTTTTTTTAAATATAGTCTGAACAGATCTCTGTAGTCTGAGAGGGATGCTGCTTTAGATTGATGGTCTTTTCCTTCAGTGAAAGGTCATCTCATCCATAGAAAAAGCAGGTGTTTCCTTGAATAAATTATGTATCAGCCACATTGTCTTGATAGCCATTGAATTGGAGTCCTTCAAACACTCATGTTTACTTAACATAACCCTTCCAATGCATCCACAAGGGGTCAAAGCCTATGCTAAAGACAATGGAATATTAACTCACTTGCTCCTTAACAATCCAGGTAGGTATCATCGTCCCCATTTCCTATGTGAGAAAACTGACATGGAGAGGGAGAACTAAATGTCAAATATCCAGTAAATGTGAGAACCAGGATTCAGACCCAGGTAGTCCAGCTCTGGAGCTTGCTCTATGTTGCTCTATTATGAGGCCGTCCTTACTCGCAGACTTTTCCCACCAAGCTAGCCACAGACTGCCTGAGACATGCGAGTACACAAGAGTTTCTAAGGTGCCTCAGGGGTCATCCTGATGACAGGATTCAAACCCCTTCAAATTTGGTGTGTGGTAATTTGTCTCATACACATCCTTGATTATTTTACTTTAAATTCTTAGTCAAACTAGGAATTCTTGGGAGTTGTTAAGCCTGACTGGACATATCCAGGTCTTTCAAAAATTTCCATCACATTTTTTTTCCAACATCCACCATATTTTGGAGAGATGCTCCTCAGTGAACTCCTGCCTCTGTTCTATTGACAAAACGTGTGTTGCAGTTAGCCTTCCATTTTTTTTGGCTTCCTCATCAACATGTAAGCTTATGTGAACCAGGTTGTTGCTTTGAGGACTTGCCTGTTTGCAGCCTCTACCGAGCAAGGTGCCTGCCAGGGGACAGGTTTTCAAAGGTACTCACAGAGAATTGATGGCTGCATGGGACCAGTTGACCTTTGTTCTCTGCTGTGGCATCCCAGCCTATGCCAATGGTCAAAGACCTGGTCTCTTCTCAGAGAATAGAGTATTGTGCTTGATTTTATGAAATGATGAAATAGCTTTATTTTACTCGTCAAACAAAATGTAATAATTATTAGAGGTTCTGAAGTAGAAATGGGGAAAGATGGAATCTTTCATTGGAGAAACTCCCCAAATAATTTTTGCACCAATTTTCCAAAAGAAAGTAGAGGGTCTTTAACTACCCCTGCCTCCATTTTTCCAACTCTAAAGTGTGTTAAAAAATTAAAATAGTACAGTATAATAGGTTGTTAAGAAAGCAGAAGGAGCTGCTTTAAGAGCAGCAAAACTTGTTTCATATTTGTCTTGCTTGTGATTTATGACTTCTACTAAATTATAGGACACAGCACAGTAACAGAACTCCCTTGACGTAATTATCAGTGGTTTCTAAATAGTCTGGATGGTCCAACATCTGAGCCCTCCTGTGACCCTCCTTCCTGTGACCGTCTCTGCTCCCTGGAGATTTCTAAGTCGTGTCTGCGCACTGTTATCTCAGGTGACACTGTCATTCTGTTCCTATGTTGTTGTCTCTATCTCCCTCCCACATAGACACACACATACACAGGAATTTTAATCTTTTAGCGCTTTCTCTCTTCTCCACGGTTTTATAGTAAAGATGAGACGATACCTGGGTTGTTTGGTGGAAATGGAGTGAGGAGATAATTGAGGATTAGAATGGGCTCCTCTTCACTTTCTAGACATGCTGCATTTTCTTATCTGCTTGTAGGAAAGGTTTAAGCTTTACTCAGGAAGGAGCTGTGTTCAGGAGTCCCGAGGATTTTCCAAAAGGAGTGGTCACACTGTTTGCTGAAGCACAGAAGATTACACACGACCTGGCATGGGTGTTTGTAGCACTGACCTCGAAGCAAGGATGTGCACGTTAGATTTGGTTTCCCTTTGAAGTTTCTCAGACTAGACTATTTCTACATCTGGTGGGTACATCACTGTTTAAAAAATAAACTCCAAATTTGAGAATAACCGTATCCTTGACAAGATACAGCCTTGTCTAAGGAGGATTGCTGCAGCTGTCTAACAATGAATTACAATGTTCCACAGCTGTCTGGGCAGGAAATGAAGAAAATTATCCTGGCCATCTGAAAATGGATGTTGAGGGAGACAGGGCGGGTGTAAGAGTTGCTAGAAACTATTCTGGAATGAGGGCCCTGAGCTTGCCTGACTAATCTTATCTCATATTACAGAGTCCTTGGTTTCCAGACTAGACAGTTTTAAGAATTTTTTGAGCTATCTAAAAATCAACAGCATGCTTACACAGATTCTAGATAATGAATTACGGTGAAGAATATGTTATTTTTGGCAGCAACTTGGTTTTACTTCCTCATTCTCTCATGCAGTAAATAAATTTCATGGGAAAATTAATATCCTAATTACTTCAAAGTCAAATGTGATGAAGCTATGACTACAGGGGTGTTACGGTTGATACATTGTGTCAACTTGAGAAGTTAGAAGTTTAACTGAGAGACTCAGCAGGGAGCCAGGGTTCTTACTTTGTAAATATCCTCATCCTGTGCAAAGGAGGGCAAGGACATTTTGTGAGTGTTACACCCACCCTGAAGGGTGGGGTGGGGTGGGCTGTGTACAATGTAAGGGAGGAGAAGAGGCTTGTTTTTGCTCTCTTTTGTGCTGGCTGCTGCCTTGAAGTGTTGGCCCAGTGCCATGCCACCCTGCCTTGGAGCCAGCTGATTATGGACCGAAATCTTCAGAAACTGTAAGCTAAATAAACCTTTCCTTGCTTCACTTTGGGCGTCGTTTTTTGTCCCAGCAGTGAGAGAAAAGTGACCAAGATAAGGGGCATCATTTAATAGTCATCATTCCAAAAATGACAACCATTCATATTTTTTTAATAAAAACTGTTCTTCAAATAGCCATTGTGTGTGGCCTCCATCTTGCTTCATAAATGTGCATTTTCCAAGCACAGTTAGGAATGGATTATAGTGTGCCCTACTTATCTGCATGAGGCTTGCTCCAATACCCTCCATCAATGTCTGAAATTGTAGATAGTACTGAACACTATGTACACTATTTTTTCCTTTAGACACCTCATAAAGTTTAATATATAAATTAGGCACAATGAGAGATTAACAGTGATAACCAATATAAATAATTATAACATTATACTGTAATAAAAGTTCTGTGAATGGAATCTCTCTCTTTAAAATATCTTATAGAGTTCCACCTTTAACGGAAACACTATGGCTTTCGTTTGGCATATTTGAATTGTCAGGATCAATACTCTTGTGTGTAGGGGGTCATTTTTAAGTGAAATAATGGTTATTTGAACACAACCACTGTGAAGCTGGGACAGTCTCTGATAACTGAGATGGCTCCTCACAGACAGGTAGCACAAACAGTATGGATATGCTGCTGCACAAAGGGATGATTTGGGCTCCAGGCAGGCCAGAGTGGATGCACAAGATATTGCCACAACACTTAAAATGATACACAATTTAAAACTCATGAATTTCTTATTTCTGGAATTTTCCACTTAATATTTTCAAACCACTGTTGATCTCAGGTAACTAAAACTGGAGAAAGTGAAACCTTAGATAAAGGGGTACCACTGCATCTGGCTTTCCTTTGCCAGCAGCAGTACTTCTCAAACCTTAGCATACAGACGAATTATCCAGAGATCTTACCAAAATGCACATTCTGATGTGATCAGCTCAGGGTGGGGAAGCTTGTGCATGTTTTCAGATGTTTCCAAGGCTGTTCTTCATTGAAACCATGCAAGGGGCAAAGGTCTATGCAACAGGCCTGCTAGGGATGAATCTGTGCACTTACTTCAACCCACTTTCCCAAGCTTATTTCCTTTACATTCTTAATTTTTGTGGCAGCTAAACTGGATGGTCAACTTGATTGGCTTGAGAATTGACTAGGATAGTAGTGGCAAATTTATGCCATGCATGCCACAGTGGTACACACAGCCTCTCTGTTGACACACAAGCCAAGTTACCCCTGTATTTCCTAGAAGCTGAGCATTGGATAACAATGTACATAGGGCAGTGTTACCACTTTAGGATAAATAAGTGGGTTTTGGGTCACAGTTTTGGTACTCTTCCTCTAAAAGCCTCACCATCACTGGCCTAGGAGATTAATGAAGTACTCTTCTGGGTTTGTCTGAATAGGTCATGGAGGCATGATTTTAGGTACTATATTTGGGTCTTGCTCTCTTTTCTCTAACATTGTCCAGCCTCTGCCTGTATCCTTCTTCCCTGCTCTGTTTCCTGGCCACCATCAACTGACTAGTTTTGCTGCACCACTTTCTGTCATGTTTCTACTATGAAGCCACTAGACCATGGATTGAATCCTCTGAAACTGTGAGCCAATATAAATCTCTCCTCCTTCAAGGTATGTGTGTCAGGTGTTTATTCTCAGCAGTGAGAAAGCTGAGCAATACAACTCTCCATTGTCACTTTATTTTCTGGCCTTTTTAAGTCATTATTATTCATCTAGGTACATATATACATTCTGCTTATATGCATTTAAAATGCTAGTTCACCTCAATATCTCATTTGTCTTATTTATTCAGAGAGTCTGTACTCTTCACAAGCCCTTCTCTGACTTGTCCCTACCCCACCCAACTACCAAAATCACTGTATCTTTCTCCTGCTCTCCTCTTGTATGTTGCATAGAAATTTATTTCCCAATGTGCAACTGTCTGCAATATTACACATATTGAGTATCTGCCAATGAATTGCAAACCTTTACCAGATAGTCATCTCTTTCTATATAGTAGCCTTGCCTCTTCTGTAGTATTTCATGAAATTCTTGCATAGAGCAGGTGTCAGTAAAAGTTTGCTGGAATTGAATAAAATTCACAAATCGTGTAAAATCACTTTTCTGGATGGCTTTCTCTTGAATAGTTGAAAGTCAGTGACATTCAGAAAAACCTCTTCAGTGTTCTTTCCTGAAAAGATGTCTTACTCCTTGGTAGTTAGGAATCACTCCTGGGTGTTTTTTAAAAAAGGCTTTGATTTAGAGGATCTATGAATGCGACTGTGTGGGCTACATTTCTTAAAGAGGCAACCCAGCTGAGAATCACAAAAGAAAGCAGAGGCTGCTGTCGTGGCTTACTATACAAGCTGGCTTTTCATTGTTGCTAATGAGAGCCACTTGTGTTGACCATCTACCAGGAAGTACCTTAATCCTTTCTCATTAGATTCTAAAATTAGCCTTGCTTTTCAGTGCTGGAAGAATCATGAGATGTGCCATGTTTTCAGTTTTAGGCAGGATGATAGAAGAATTGAAGGTCCATTCCTAAATGTTAGAAAGATATTCCCAACTGGCAATATTAATGAACAAGCTTTTTAATTCAAAATGACCTGGGCTTTAATTTTAGTACTGACTATATTATTTTTGCTGTCTTCAACAAATTACCCAGTTTGAGCCTTGGTTTTCTCATCTCATCACAGGGTTAACCATATCTACCTTGAAGAATTATTGAGATTATTGAGATTAAATGGAAGATTGTGTATGAATGGGTTGTCACATAGGCACATGACCAATAATGCAGATGTTATCACAATCACAACTCCTGTATATCAGTGATTGTTGGCTTATAAGGGAAATTTCTCTATACCAACTAGGGGAAAGCTTTTTCCTCTACTGCTAGTCTGTTATGGTCTGTGTTTGGATGGCCCCCCAAGCCTCATGCAGTCATGGAGGTGGCTGAATCTAGTGTTTGTGATTGGCTCATTGTCTAGCACTGGGATTAACAGTGTAAGTACTGCACCTGTCTAGGGTGGACAACTGACATACAATAGAAGGGAGGGAAGGAGGCCTGCACTTCCCTTTTTAACCTGTTTGCTCTTGTCACTTGCAGCTGCCATGAATGGCTGCCCCTCAGCTATGCCAACCTGCCTTGGGGCCAGCTGAGTATGAACAGAAACCTCCAAAAGCTGTAAACTAAATAAACCTTTCCTTGCTTCACTTTGGGCATCAGGTATTTTGTATCAACAACAAGAAAAAAGTAACCAAGACATGATCTCAGTACCTCTTATCACTTAGGAAATTACAGATGTTTTAAGAGCTGTATGGAGATGATGGGTATGAAGATCAAATACGTATTTTTAAATATAACTTAGAAGTTCATCAGTGGTGTTTACTGATCACACCCCAACTATTAAAAGCTGGTGAAAGAGTAGAACTTTTGAATATTTATATTCTGCTTCTTTTTCGAGGTTTGGTTAATGAGTTGTACCCACTCATTGACCCGATTAGTGGCAGAAGAACTTCACTGATGAAGTAATTGTTTTCCAACTCCATGAAAACTGGAAGTTTTAAATCTCCATTGAATCATGGATTCCTTTCAAAATCTCACAAAAGGTGTTACCACACTACCACCACCAAGCATGTACTTTTACAATTTTGCTTTTATCTTTTATCTTCTGACGGTTGGTGAGTTGCAGAATACAAACCACTCTTTCCTGGATGTACTTTTAAACTTTTGGTTTCTTACAAGGTAAGAAACCAAGTATGACCTAGCAGAATTGAGTTGGCACAATCGAAGACCAGAAAAAACAGGTAGAGAGAATCACCCATTCCTTCCTCAATTTATTTTCTCAGCTCAGAAAATCCCAAGTTGAGCATTTGAAGGGTATCTTATGTTGAGAATTATTGTTATTTGCACATATCTGAGTATTTTACATGGTTGCTGATATAACTTGATAATCTCAGTAAGGTCTGTGATAAAAGTGAGTAATACCCTGAGTCAGGAAATGTACTCTGTTTTAGAATAAATGGAGGGGAAGTTGCCCAAGCAGCAAAGTATACTGTTCACCACTTATCTTGGTTCAGGTGCTAGTTCTGTGTGCAGGACTGAGTTGCATTAATAAACATTAGCACAGTTGATGTGGAAACATGTCCAGGCCTCGCTCATCAGTTCCCATTTTCATACTTCCTGAGTAGACTGGGAAACGTGGAAGGACAGCATGAATTCAATTTAACAGTCCAGTAAGTGCCAAAGAAATGATCACATCTCTGAAAATAAGTGTTTTAAACAAGATTTTTCAGATGGTACAGAAAAGACAAATCCTTTGTTTAGTAAACAGCAAACACTTTATACATTAATCATACAGCAGACATTAAGTGTAATCAAAGGTTCCATTTTAGTTCAAATACGACTTATGTTCTCCAATTAATTACTTACAGGATTATGCAGTTTGCATTTTTAAATAAATGTTCTGCTTCCCAGATGTCTTCTTATAGGCATGCTGTGACCCTTCTTAAAGAGGCTGTTTCTCTTATCACAGTATTTTCCAGACCTGCTGTTTATGAAGAAACTGATATGGTTTAAGGACCACCTGCTCTATTGGACCCAATAAGAAATTTATGGAGTTGGAAAGCAGTTCCTGCATTTAAGTAGGTTACATTCTTGGCAAAGGAGCTATGAGTTAGGATGATGTAATTCAAATTTGATTTTTCCAGAGAAACATTATTATAATGGAGTTATCTTCCTGACCAAGGGTCAAGCCTTAGTGGATTCGCAGAAATGAGGCTATCAGACTAGTAAGGAACCTCAAAGCCAATCTAGGTCAGTCTTCTCTCTTGAGTCGGAGAAGTGTTATTATCCCTTTTCCTTATTGAGAGACAAGATTCATTTACAGCCAAGTGTTCTGCTAATATACTCATGGGGGTGGGGAGGATAAAGGAAGGTTCTAGAATGGTGCTATCAAAAAGAACTTTCTACAGTGATACAAATGTCCCATGTCTGCATAGTCCAATAGAGTGGCCCCTCAGCCACATGTGGCTATAGGCACTTGAAATGTGGCCAGTGTGACCAGGATAATGAAAGTTAGATTTTATATAGTTTAATTTAGACTTTAATTAATTTAAATTTAAATATAAGTTGTCGCATTATGGGAAACACAGGCTCATGAAACCTAATTCCAGGCATTTTGAAAAGCAAGGGCTAAGTAACAAAGTAAAAAGGACGGCTAAGGAAATAAAATCTGATGAGATAACTATCTCGCTGACTGAACTGGTTACTTCATTATGAAGTTAAAGGATCATCAATCTGGCAGACAATATCAAGGAATTTTAGTAGTTTATAACATAATAAAGTCTCAGAGTCATTTAAAAAATTTTATGGTACAAGAAGAAAAGACACACACAAAAATCCCAGGGGCATGGACAAGTATCAAATAAAAGATTCAGACTTACTACAAGCGAGGAAGGCCATATTTCATGACAGACTTAGGACAACATTAAAGAATGATTTCCTAAGGATAACAGAGGAAGTTACCATGAAAACTGGTAGAATAAACGTCGAAAAACAAAACTAAAATGGTTTTGAACTGTGCCTAGTCATTGGCCTATAGGCAAAAGTTATACTAATTATAATTCCTTCCACAAGTTTCATGCTTACTTTCAATTTTAATATGTACTATCTACTTTCTTTTTATTGTGGTACAAAATACATAAAATAAGGCCTACTCTATTAACACATTTTTCAATGTACATAGCAGTAAATTGTCAGAGTAGTGTTGTTTAGTGGATCTCCTGAACTTTTCTGCTTGATGATTGAAACCTTATATTAGTTGAAAAGCAGCTCCTATTTCCCTTTCATTGCAGCCCCTGGTGCTCGTCATTTGACTTTCTGATTCTGAGTTAAACACCTCATGTAAATGCAATTGTGCAATGTTTTGCTTTTCGTGATTGGCTTATTTCACTTACCATAATGTTGTCAGCAGTCACCTATTTTGTAGCATATGGCTAAATTTCCTTCCATATATATATATATATATATATATATATATATATATATAAAACAGTACTTATATATCTTACATTTACTTTTTTTTTTCTGTTGGCAGGCAATTATATTGTTTCCACTCTTTGGCTATTGTAAATAATGCTACTGTACTGAACACATGACTCATGTCTTTTCTAGATCCTGATTTTAATACTTTTAGCTAAATATGTAGCACTATTCTCTTTTTAATATTTTGAGGGACGTCCATAGTATTTTCCATGGTAGTTGTTCTGTTCTACATTGCTGTCAACAGTACTTGAATGTTCCAGTCTTTTCATGTTCTTACTACTTAATTTTCATGCTCTTAACACTTAATTTTCTTTCTTAAAAATTTAATTTTTATAGGTATGATGTGATATTCATTGTGCTTTCATGTTTCCCATATGATTAATGATGATGGCATTTTTTCATGTAATAGTTGACCATTTGCATGTCTTTGAAGAAATATCTGTTCAAGTTCTGCCCATTATTTAATCAAGATTTTTTTGTTCATTTGTTTTTGCTATTGTGTTGCAGAAGTTCCTTATATATTTTGGATATTAATCACTTGTTAAATGTATGATTTGCAAATATTTTCTCATATTCCATAGGTTGCCTTTTTACTCAGTTATTTTGTTTGGTGTATTTAAGCTTTTTACATTCAATACTGCCTCAATTATCTATTTTTGCTTTTGGTGTTATATAAGAAATAACTGCCCTGATCAATGTTTCTAAGTTCTCCCAATTTCTTTCCAGAATTTTAGTTTTAGGTCTTGCATTTATATCTTTAATTTATGTAAAGTTGATTTTGTGTATGATGTAAGATAACGTTCAATCTAATACTTTTGCATGTGGATATCCAGTTTTCCCAGCATCATTTATTTAAGAGACTTTCTTTTCTCTCTGGTATATTCTTACTGCTTTTGCTGAAGAGTGTGAGTTGTCCATTTGTGTATAGACTCATCTCTCGACTCTCATTCTGCTGTACTGGTATATATATGTGTTTTATGCTAGTATGAAATTTTTTATTTACAGTGTCTTATAACTTTCTTTGACATTAAAAGGCATGATGTTTTAGATTTTTTTTTTCTTGACATTGGTTTGACTTTTGAGGATCCTTGTGATTTTACATAAATTTTAGGATTGTTTGTTCTATTTCTGTGAGAAATGTCAATGGGATTTTCATAACGATGGCATTGGTTCAGTAGATTGCTTTGGGTAATACTGACACTTAAAACAATATTCAATCTTTTAATCTTAAAACATGGATATCTTTCTATTTATGGTTTTCTGCAAATTTTTTGTAGTTTTAAGCATATATATATATTTTCCCTCCTTGGTTATTTTATTCTTTTGGATGTTATTAAAACAGAAATTTTTGAAAATTCTTCTTTTTCAGATTAGCCATTGTTATATATGGAAATAATAGTTGATTTATATAAACTGATTTTGTATATTGCAACTTTGTTGAATTTCTTATTAATTAGGTCATTTTTATTTATGTGTTTTCTAATAAATTATAAAATTTCACTTATTAGTTCTAGTAGGATTCTTTGTGGAATCTTTTAGGGTCTTCTACATAGAAGATCATGTAATCTTTAAACAGATAATTTTACTTCCTGTTTTCTGATTTGGATGCTTTCTTTCTTTTGCCTGATTACTCTGACTAGGACTTTCTGCATTATGCTAGAAAGAGGTGGCAAGTGTGAGAATCCTTATCGTGTTCCTGATCTTAGAGGAAAAGGTTTCATTTTCACCATGAGTATGTCAGCTGTGGGCTTGTCATATGTAACCTTTGTTATGCCTTAATATTTCCTTCTACTCCTAGTCTGTGGATTTTTTTTTAAATCATGAGAGGGTACTGAAGTTTTCAGCATCTAAGGAGATGACAATATGACACTAACTCTGTAGTTTCAATTTTTGTGATGTCTTTTTCTACCTTCAGTATCAGGGTAATATTGACCTCGTAAAATGAGTCTGGAATTTTTCTCCTTAATTTTTCGAGAGAGTTTGAGTAGAACTGGCATTAATTTTGTTGAAAGATTTGGTTAAATTCACCAATAAAGGTATCTGGTCCTGGGCTTTTCTTTGTTAAGAGATTTTTAACTACCAACCCAGTGAATTTATTATAGGTCTGTTCAGATTTTCTACTTTTCCTAATTCAGTCTTGGTAAGTTGTGTGTATTTAGGAATTAATCCATTTTTTCTAGGTTATCTGAGTTATTGATATAATTTATTATAATCTTTGTTTCTATGGTTTCAGTTGTAAGGATTCTTTTTTCAATTTTGACTTTGAGTTCTTGCCTTCCTTTTTTGCTTATCTAGCTAACTGTCAAACTTGATATTTTTCTATTCTCTATTTGATTTATTTCTGCTACCGTCTTTGTTGTTTCCTACCTTTTGGTAGCTTTGTGCTTAGCTTGTTATTCTTTTTTACCTCCTTGAGGTATAAAATTAGGTTGTTCATTTGAGACATTGCTTCATTAGAGTAAGCATTTATCATTATAAAATTCCATTTTTGGACTGCTTTTGCTGTATCTTACAAATTTTGATACAGTTTTATCTCATTGTCATTTGTTTTGAGATATTTTCTAATTTGCCATTTAATTTTTCTCAACCCATGGCTTTTCCATATGCTCGTAAATTTTCTAGTTCTATTTGTGTATAGGATTTCTAGTTCTATTTGTGTATAGGATTTCTAGTTTTGTTCCATTGTGGGTGGAAATATATACCTAATAAGATTTCAGTATTCTTAAATGTGTGAAGACTTATTCTGTAACCCAAGCATATGGCCCATCTCGGAGAATGTTCTACGTGTGCTTGAAAAGAATATGTATTTTTTTCTTGTTGGGGAGAATGTTCTGTGTATGTCCGTTAGGTTCTTTTGGTCTCTAGTATTGTTCAAGTCTTATATTTCCTGATTGATTTTATATCTGGATGTATCATCCATTATTGAAAGTGGAATATTTAAATCTACTATTATTGGATTGTATCTACTTTTAGCTTTACTACAACTCATGCTTGCTTTATAAATTCGGGTGCTTCAATATTGTGTGCATATATATTTATAATTGCTATATCTTCTTGGCAAAGTGACTTTTTCCACTATACAATGTCTGACTTGGTCTCTCTCTCTCTCCTTTTTGTTTTTTTTAAAGAAAAACACAGAGTTGCTTCAGTCTCTAGAAGCTGCTGCATCATGGACCCTGCGTGTTGCTTAGCTAAGATGCTGGAGGAGACCCAGACCCGGGACCAGCTGAGGGAGGAGGAAGAGGTGGAGACTTTCATCTTCCAGCAGAAATTGCCCAACTGATGTCACTGATCAACACTTTCTACTAAAAAAAAGAGATTTTCCTGAGGGAGTTGATTTCTAATTCATCAAATGCTCTGGAAAAAATCAGGTATGAAAGCCTGACAGATCCCAGTAAACTCAACTAGGGCAAGGAGCTGCACATAAATCGTATTCTGAACAAGCAAGATCTCACTCTCACCATCATGGATACTGGGATTGGAATGAGCAAGGCTGACTTGATCAATAACTTCAGCACCATAGCCAAGGTAGGGACCAAGACCTTCATGGAGGCTTTGCAGGCTGGCGGCAACATCTCCATGATTGGCCAGTTCAGTGTGGGTTTCTACTCTGCACACTGGTTGCTAAGAAAGTGACCATGGTCACCCAGCATAACAATACTGAATAGCATGCATGGGAATCTTCAGCAGGAGGGTCCTTCACAGTGAGGACTAACCCAGGTGAATCTATGGGTCTAGGAACAAAGGTTATCCTGCATTTGAAAGAAAACCTAACTGAGTACTCGGAAGAAAGGAGAATAAAAGAGATTGTGAAGAAATGTTCTCAGTATATTGGTATCCCATTACTCTTTTTGTGGTAAAGGAAAGTGATAAAGAAGCAAGTGGTGATGTGACTGAAGAAAAGGGATATAAAGAGGAAGACAAAGAAAAAGGAGAAAAGGAGTCTGATGACAAACCTGAAATAAATGATGTTGGTTCAGGAGAAGAAAAAGAAGAAGAAGAAGAAGAAGAAGAAGA
>RJWT010002755.1:0-10133 GCA_004365215.1 Cuniculus paca | reverse complement strand
GAGGATCACTTGGCAGTGAAGCATTTTTCCACTGAAGGACAGTTGGAATTCAGGGTTTTTCTTTTTGCTCCATGACGAGCTCCTTTTGACCTATTTGAAAACAGAAAGAAGAACAACATTAAGTTGTATGTCTGCAGAGTTTTCATCATAGATAACTGTGAGGAGCTGATCCCTGAGTATCTGAATTTTATTAACAGAGTGGTGGACTCTGAGGATCTCCCTCTAAATATTTCCTAGGAAATGTTGCAGCAAAGCAAGATCTTGAAAGTCATCAGAAAAAATTTGGTCAAAAAGTGCTTAGAATTGTTCACTGAACTGGCAGAAGATAAGGAGAACTACAAATTCTATGAGCAATTTTCTAATATTATAAAGCTTGGAACACATGAATATTCTCAGAATTGGAAGAAGCTTTCAGAACTGTTACACTACCATACATCTGCTTCTGGGGATGAGATGGTTTCTGTCAAGGACTGTTGTACTAGGATGAAGGAGAACAAGAAGTACATCAATTACATCACGGGTGAAACCAAAGACCAGTTAGATATCTCGGCCTTTGTGGAACATGTTCAAAAGCATGACTTAGAAGTGATCTATATAATGGAGCCCATCGGCAAGTACTGCATACAACAGCTGAAGGAATTTGATGGGAAAACTTTAGTGTCAGTTACCAAAGAGGACTTGGAACTTCCAGAAGAGGAAGAGGAGAAAAAGAAACAGGAAGAGAAAAAGACAAAGGTTGAAAACCTCTTCAAGATCATGAAAGACATTTTGGAGAAAAAAGATCTAAAAAGTGGTTGTGTCAAACTGATTGATGATGTCCCCATGCTGTAATTGTCACCAGCACATACAGCTGGATGGCAAACATGGAAAGAATTATGAAGACGGGTTACGTGGCAGCAAAGAAGTACCTGGAGATAAACCCTGACCCACTCCATCATTGAGACCTTGAGGCAGAAGGCCGAGGCTGACAAGAACAAGTTGGCGAAGGATCTGGTCATCTTGTTTATGAAACTGCACTGCTGTCCTCTGGCTTCAGTCTGGGAGACCCCCAGACACACGCAAAGAGGTTTTATAGAATGATCATGCTGGGTCTAAGTATCAGTGAGGATGACCCCACTGCTGACGACACCACTGCTGCTGTCAGTAAGAGATGCTGCTCCTTGAAGGAGACAGCAACACATCACGCATGGAAGAAGTCGACTAGGCTCTATTGGAAGAACGACTGGGATGCGTGCTCAGTACTTTACTTTCATTCCTCTGATAATACATTAACGTATAGGTCTGTGTGGCATGATAACTGCTTAAGAGGAAAATAAGATTTCTTTCTACTTTTAAGTGATACTGTGATACTTTAGGCACTAAAGGAGAGCTAGCAATGCTTTTTCCAGTTTCTTCTTGGTTTATTTTAACAGGTTGAGGTGTTTGTGGTAAGATGTAACTTACTGTTAACTTCACGAAGTCAGAAGTGTTTAGTTATCAAGCCAGACTCATTAGTAGACCAAAAATTTTGTCTCTGAAGTGTTGAGATATGTGGATGTTTAAGGGAATATTTGTTACAATAGCTTGAGTTTTCAACTTGTAGGATCTACTTTTTTAAAAAAACTTTCCCCTGTAGTTTCAATTCCGCATGTCCTATGCTTCTAGAAATAAGTATGTGAAACAACATGATGGCAGAAACTGCAAGGGGCTTGTTTTCCAAAGAGAAGTGTTTTTCAGAGGAATAAACTAGGTATACTGCATTGCTGTTTGAAAAATAATTCAAAATAAGGCCTGTGAATGGAAATGGAGTGCCCAGGTCATATTCTGCTTTCAGAGATAGCAAATACAGATAAGTTAAAAAAAGAAAAAAGAAAAAAAACCCAGAAAAATCAAGAAGCAAACAATTTAAAAACAACAACAAAAGCAAAATGACAACAATAAAAACAACAAAACAATGGGAAATTAAGATTTCAAAACAAGATGATAGAAATTTAACAATTGTTGTTATATTGCATATTGTTATCCTCAAAGTAATTGCTCAGGCTACCAGATACAGGCATGCAAGATTGATCAAACAATAAAATTTCCCTTTCAGCAGTTTCTTTCCCTTTTACTATATCTATTATAACTTTTGAACCTTATTTACTCTTTCTGTGTTTTACACTAATGAGACAATTCAGTGTTTACACATGCAAGTCTGATTTACTTCACTTATGAATATGGTTTGTGGTTTTATCCTTTTACCTATAAAAGCCTTGAGTTTATCATTCTTTATGACTGAGTAGTATTCCATTATATAAAAATACCATGTCTTTGTTATCCATTCCTGAGTTGGTGGGCATTTGGGTTGTTTCCAAGATTTAGCTATTACAAATTGTGCTGCTTTAAACATGGGTGCACATATGTCTCTGTGGTATGTTTTCAATTCTTCTGGGAAAATCTGGGTTGAATGAAACCCCTAATCCCACTTTTATGAGGAATCTCCATGCTGATTCCCACAGTGGCTATACAAGTCTACACTCTCACCAACAGTGGAGAAGAGCTCCTTTCTTCCCACAGCCTCTCCAGCATTTGTTATTCGTTAATTTCTTGATGTTAGCCACTATTTCTGGAGTGAGATGATATCTCAGTGTGGTTTTAATTGGCTTGGTCTCTTTGTGACAATTTTTGGCTTAAAGTTTCTATCTTGTTTGATATACGTATAGTCACCATTGCTCTTTGTTGGTCTTTATTTGTATGATATCTTTGACTATCATTTCACTATTTTTTATGTCCTTATATCTCAAGTGAGTCTTTCCTAGACTGCATATAATTATCTCATTAGATTCTTGCAATCCATTTAACAACCCTACTTTTTTGATTGAAGAGTATAATCCATTCATATTTGAAGTAATTTTGATAGAGAAGGACTTACTACTGCAATTTATTAGTTACTATATGTCTTTCTGGTAATATTTTCCCCATCTTTTCTTCTCTTGCTGTTTTCTTCTCTGTTTTGTTGATTTTTAAAAACAGTAACATGCTTTGGTTCCTTTCTCATTTTTTTGTGCATCTTTTGTGGGTATTGTCTGTGCATTTGCTATGAAGCTTACATGAAACATTTTACAATTATGATAATCTATTTTTAACTGAAGACAAGTTAAGTTCATTCACATGCAAAATCTCTAAATTTTACTACTTCTTCCCCCCAACTTTATGTTGTTGCTGTCACAAATTACTTCTTTTATACTGTCTCCATTAACATACTTTTATAGTTATAGTTATTTTTATACTTTTTCTTTTAACTTCCATACCAGAATTAAAAGTGATTTATGCACTGACGTTAGTTTTATGATATTCTGAGTTCGGTGAACATTTTTATGACAGTTATTTTGAATTCCCATCGAGTAATTTATATAGCTCCAGTTTTTAAGGTTGGTGTCTAGAGATTTATTTTGGTCCATTTAGTAGGCCATTTCACTCTGTTTCTTCATTGTCCTTGTGGCTTTGTGTTGGTGTCCCACACTTGAAAAATAACAACTTCTCCCAGTCTCTGTGAACACACAGACTTTCATCAATAAGCCTAACTAAAGATTTGAGGTCTTCATAACTTTCTGTATATTTGTCTTCTTTAAATTTGTGTCTGTGGTTCACCAGTTAGAGGGATTAGTCCCTCCCTTTCTCACTCCTTCCTTTCTTCTTTCCTTCTTTTTCCAAAGGAGCTCATAAAAATCTTGCTCTCTCCAATGTCTTTTTCCACACCATGAGTCCTCTGAGCAAGAGACAGCCATTTAAATGTTTTGTTGTTGTTGCTGTTTTCCATAGTCCCCAGGCATTTAGAGGATGGATGATTCTATCAGTGTTCCAAGGCAGGCCAGACAGAAATCAGATCCGCGGGCAGCCCCCTAAAAACCTCGAACGTGAGACATACGCTCCATTCCTCTCTTCCTCCCTGAAGGAGAGGATGTTGAACTGTATTGGCAGCCGCATGTTATACTAAGGTGGAACACTCATCATCTATCTCTTTTGTACTCAGCAGCTCTAGAGAACTAGAATAGGTCAGGTTTTATCAACATTCCTAGAGAGGTGAGAGAGAAGCCAGTTTTTCTTGAATCTCCCACCATAAGTTTGTACCTTATGGTTTAGTCTTCTCTTTTCCTTCCCAAGAAGGATCTAGGATGTGGTGATTTTTGTTTTTCCTAGTTGAATGGTGCTTTGCAAGTGGAGGGACACAAACTTTACTACTTGCTTTAGCATAGTTTCCCACCTGGGGTATAGGAGTCTCTGAACTAATTTCTAGATTTCTCATACAGAGAATTAATTATGTGCTGTTGAATTGATATTTCTGTGGGAAGAAGGAGGGCCTGGGGCTTCCATTTTTACCATTTGACTGGTGTCACTATTCAATTTACCTACTTTTGACTGTGTTTAAGTGTTCTCATGTGTTTTAGTGCAAATATATATATTTATACCATATATATATATAATATATATTTATATATATAATTGTCACTGGCCAGTACAATATCTGTGGTACAGGCCAGGATACCAAAAACTCAGTAAAAATATTAGCAAAATTACCTTTTCTCCACGAATCCTCAGTTTTGCTCCTAAGGCCTTTTCCTGACTGACTAAGGCTGCCTATACTATCTAGGTAACCTACTTGCTTGAAAGTCAACTGATTATGAATGTGAAACACATCATGTAGCCAGTGTTTGCTTAAACAACTGGGCACCATAGCTTAGCCAATGTGACACATAAAATAAATCACCACACTGCTCCATGTGATATAAATTGTACTAATGAAAGATGATGGAAATCGAAGATTGTTAGTGCAGGAAAGGACATGGGAGACTATCTAGCAAAGGTTTCATTAGATAGATGAGAAAACCAAGGTGCAGTAAGGCAGGGAGATTGAGCAGAGGCAGTGTTAATTAGTGGATAGGTCTTTGGATTCAGAAAGATGTAAAATGATGATTGTGTTCCCCTTTTATCAGTTGCATAACCTTGGACAAGATACTTAACTCTTCTCTGCTTTAGATGCACCACTAATAAGACAGGAATTTCATTTATTGTTCTTAGGGTAACATTTTCTCAGGGATAGTCTCTTGTAGAAGGAAATTATTGTCCCTGTTGACAACATTTTGAGCACTGACAATGTAGATTTTAACTCACTCAGCAATTCACTGGGCAGGGTTTAAGAATGTCATCATTTTAATTCTTTATTCTCTATCATACTGGTGCTGGCATTAGTAAATTCATGTTAAATGTGCTATATTATTCAACCAAGCGCCTATGCTTTTTATCCACCTTCTTATCACTTAGTTATACTGAAATCAGGAAATGTTTTGTCGGTTGCTAGTTCTTTTCAGAGTTAGGGGATTCGGTAAGGTATTCCCAGGCAGTTTGAGAAATAATCGAAGGAGTGCTGTGAGTGGACCTGAGTCCCTGCTGGATAAATTTTTGAGGTGTTGATCCAGGGCTGTTTGTTTTATAGCTCTCATTTTCTCACCATGAATGCCACTTCACAGGCATGGGCCACAGAGATCACCTTGCTATCTTCTCTGTGCCTGGAATCAGAATATCTGCTTTTGCTGCCCTGCGTTGCCTGCTCACCAGCTTTGCAGCGTTTTCCTTCTTCCTGATGCTATCAGACAATACCTGTGTTGGCAGAACCCAAACTAACCCCTACTTGCAAAGAATTCTTCATCCTTTGATCCCTTACTTTGCTGTTGCTTCATGGTGTCAAGCATCTAAAAGCTTTGATTTAAATGGTGGCCAAAAGCAAAGGCATTTAGGACTGAGTTTGATCCTTAATCCACAAAATCAAAGGTTCTTTCAGCCACAGGTCCTGATTGTTGCCTTATAAAACTGAATTACTACTGTCACTAGAACATTGCCTTTCTTTTTATACATCATTTTAAAAGCTTGACTACATGTATGCCCATAAAATAATGAGGTGTCTCAACCCCCCACAAACGGCAGAAAAACTGCCAATTCAGTTTGTCTTTGAAAACCATTCTTCTTCAAACATTTTTGAAGCTAACTTTTTAGAACTGTTTTTAAAATGCTTTCTAGTGACTTTTTTTTCCTACCAAAAGAAAAAAATTTATTTTTGCTATATTATGGTCCTAGGACATTCTTCTAGTCGCTGCTGTATGTTTTCGTTTTTTCTTCTCTAAGACAATAAGTGTGGCGTAAAAGTTTAGAAGTCAGAGAGACTGGAGGGATGTGGATGGGAGCAATCCAGGAGGATCACATAGGGGAGAGTTCTCAAACACAATGTGTGTAGAAATCTTTGTAGATCAGGTAAAAATGTAGATTCTGATTCAGTTGGTCTGGGGTGGAGCTTGAGAGTTTCGTATTTTTTTTTTCTTTTTTCGCAGCACTGGGGATTGAATTTACGACTTTGCACTTGCCAGGCAGGCACTTAGGTCACTGAGCTAGATCCCTGGCCCTTATGAATTTTTTTTTTGAGAGAGTTCGTATTATTAACATGTTTCCATTTGATGCATCAACCACACTCTGAGCAACAGAGACTTAGGGAGCAGAGGAAGCCAAGGTTTAAGGAGCACCCGGGATGAGGCATTTTAAAAATTTGCTCAGTCACTTCTCAAAATGACCCTGGAATATCATCCTTTCTGTATTATGAATAAAATTACAGATTCAAAGAAGTTAGGAAACCTAACTGAGCTGGGGAATGTACAGGTTCTGGCTAACATCAGGTCCTCAGATGCCTTCTCCTCTGTACTGCCTCAGCTTATCAGTATGTGCTCTGTCCCCTTTCCTACTCACGCTTCATCTCCTGGCAAGTGCATACCGCTCCAGGGAAGCTTCTCACATCGATGTCCCCTTTCCACTTTCACCTGTTCAGGGGTTTTGCTTTGATTGCAGCCCTCTTACTTGTCCCCAGCCTCTCCTTTATCTTACAAGCATCTTCCATGGCAAGGTGCTTTTTGAAGCACAGCTGTACTGAAATGCTTTCTTGTCTTAAAACCTTCTGAGTATGGTCCTTGGTTTGAAATTCAAGGTTTTTTATATCATCCCCTGTTCCAAAGAACTGCATATCCCCTGGGCTGCAACCAACAAAATGGAGTTTGTTTGAGTGACCCCTGGATTTTTCCATCTCCTCTCTTTTGCTTATTTGCTCTTTTTCTGCAGTGCTTGACCTTCCATCTGAGATACTTCCCACACACTGTCTGTCTCTTTCAGCCACGTCCCAGTGCTTCCTTCTCTGGAAACTTCCAGAGTGCTTTCCAGGCATTAGATTTCTTATTCTGTCTCCACTGGTATCAACACATCTTTTTTTCCTCATCAGATCCACTCTAAAAAATGTGAAACAGTCTTCCTAGCACTGTTATCATTTAGTACTTACATAACGCTCCCTCATCCTGTGTATCAGGGGCCCAGAGAACAGAGCAAGCACTAAACAATGTTTCATGAATTGAGTTATAAGACATTGTAAAAGTGGATGAATTGGAAATAGATGACAAATGAGTTGTAAGCTATGAGCATTAGTTCTTTGTGTGTGTGTGTGTGTCTGTGTGTGTGTTTGTATGTACAAGTACATATATGGTTTGACACTCCAAGGAACTAACTGAACCCCAGAAGAAAACCTATGCACAAAATAGTAAGTGATGAGTGCAACATTCATTCTCATCATTATCTATAATATGCAACAGTAAGACTTTTCCTCCTCAATTTGCAGTGAATATTTTCTGAATCTGTATCTGTAGAACTAGAAGAGTGCCTACCATAAAGGAAAGACTCACTAAATGTTGATTTCCATCCTCTTCTCCTGAATTTAATTTTATAAGCTTGCTAGAAGAATTTCGTCGATCTAGAAAGTTTGCACAGCAATAAGTAGAAAGCATTTGGTTTTCAGCATTTTCTTTAACTGCCAGGTGTAGCAACATCTTGTGAATTAGAAAGTGGGAAGCCACATCTCCTTGGAAACCTTTTTCAGTATTCTTAGACAAATTATAAGAGCAATGAATAGCCAGTGGTAGCAACACTAACCCACAAGGCACCATACTCTTTTGTCTTGGCATAGCGGTGGTGAACTTATGGCTTGCATGCTGCAGTGGGCACAAAGAGTCCTCTCTGTTGGCCTATAAGCCAAGTTGCCCCAGCAGCTGAGCATTAAATAACAGTTGTTATTTCTAATCTAAAACTTCAGTATTTGAATTTATTTGCAGTGTTGGTACTTCATGATAAATAAATGGGTTTTGGGTTGCAGTTTGGGCCATCAGTCTTTAAAAGGTCTGCCATCACTAGTATAGACTGATTGCCAGTCTTGATAGTTTTTCCATAAAATAATTTTCTGCTATGATTCGGTTTAAGAAAAGGCTACCATTAGCCTTACTGATGATGGAGAATAAAGAAGGAAGACAAAATATAGTATAAATGTCAATTACTAAGAGATTATTCAAATCAACAGCCCTTTTTCTTATATTAATAGACTATCATAAGCATTGATGTCAAGCTAGAAAAGTTTCTTTTTGTATTTATTAACTGTAGTGACTTTCACAGAAAAATGCTCCTAAGGATCATCTGGGAAGTTTGCTAAAACTGTAAACCTCTAAGAAATTCAAATTAAGTAATTGTAGGGTAGGACTTAAGGATCTGATGCAAACAACTTGAGGATCTCTTTACAGTTCCCATATATGGTTGAAGAAACTGAGGGTCAGAAATGGAAAATGTTTCCAAAGATCACAAGAATACAAATGTAGCAGATCCAGGACTCCAGCCTTGGTCTTTAAATGCCCAACCTTGGTTAATCACTCTAATTCACAATTGTTTCCAATTAGCCAGACCTGTGCATCTTAAAAATTAATATACATATGATTTGTTATCAAAAAACAGTGAATGCTTAAAATACTTGTTATAGTAAAAGATACATTGCCATTCACCTCCCTCAGAATACTCTCCCTCTCTTTGATCCCAAATTCCATTGTTCTTGCCAATTTTTATTTTTTTCTTGCCAATTTAAAAAAATTTTTTTTCATTTTAAAGATAATAAAACCCAAGAAAACAAAACAAAACAGAACAAATCCAATCAAAACACAGCAGTGAAATTGGTACAGAACATCAGAGCAGGATAATAGGAAAACAACAATGGCTACAAAAATATATCTTGTTATCTTTACAGTAGTTCTCCATTCCATCAGACATAGCAAAATCAGACCAAAACAAAACAGAATAAAACCAATCAAAACAGAATACTGAGGAAAAAAAGAAAAGAACAAAACAAAACAGTGAGAACAATATTAGACTTCAAAAACAAGATAGGAAAAAATCCCCCATGTTTGCCACATTGCCTCCTGCTATCCTCCCTATAGATTCCCAGGCTGCTGACCACAGGCCTCTAAATTCAAACAAACACTACAAGTCTTTGGTTGGCTTTTGCACCTCTGGTTTTATCAACTCAGGCTGACCTCCAAACCAGCTGGTGGCTTATGGGGTGAGGGGGTTTGGCGAGTCTCAGCCTGCCTGCAGGTAGGCCTACAGGAGGCGGTGACTTTTACCTTTCTGGGCTCCACATGGTCTGCGCAGCTTACCAGAAAGGCAGGCTAGTTGGATCCTGGATCAGCTCCTCCCAGCTCCAGCATGGCCGATTCTCGGGAGCGGCTGTCTGGCTTTTCCCTTCCTGGTCCCTGCATGGTCTGTAAGGCTTACCAGAAAACTCTTGCCAATTTTTTTTTTTTTTTTTGCAGCACCAGGGATCCAGCTAATGACGTTGTGCTTGCCAGGCAGGCACTTACACCGCTGAGCTAAATCCCCGGCCCCTTCTTGCCAATTTTTTAAAGCAGCTTAGAAGTTGTTTTTTTTTGTGAGGGTCTTTATGAGATATGATAAAAATATCTGACATCATATTTTTTGTGCTCACTCTCCTGGTATCAACACATTTGGTTGCACAGTGAATGCTGCTGCTGAGTGCCATGCAGTGGAAAGACAAGTTTATAAAAACATGGTGTGTCCTCATTCACCTTATTCAGCAGATTCGGCACTGCGTGACTTTCAGCTCTTCCCCAAGTCAAAATGATCATGAAAGGGTAAGTGTTTTGAATTGATTCAAGACATCAAGGCAACCAGAACTGTGCAACTAAAGACACTTATGAAAAAAATACTTCCAGAACTGCTTCGCAGCGTGGCAAGAATTATGGGGTAGGGGT
>RJWT010002754.1:0-39326 GCA_004365215.1 Cuniculus paca | reverse complement strand
TCAGAAACATAATACCTTTAAGCAAAAAACAAAAAAAAAACAAAAAAAAAAAACCTCACCAGGCTTGTCTAAACCCGACAGTGTGGAAGCTTCGCTCAGCGCTCTGGCAGATTCATAGCCAAGTAGTGCTCAAATGAGATTTGGTTAATGGTTGAATGAAGATTTGGAGAGAAAAGAAAATAAGGCATGAAGAGCCACTTAAAATAATCTTAAAATTTCAGGTTTCACTTTCAAATGAATAGTCACAGAAAATAATTGCACTTAGTTAAGAGATGTATGATCACAGTGAAATCAGCTGGAGAGGAAATTTTGGCAGACACTTGGATTAGCCAGCTTGGGCTGCCATAATAAAAGACCACTCAGAGGGCTCAAACCACAGACATTCAGCTTCTTCCAGTTCTGGAGGCTGGATACCCAAGGTCAAGGATTCATTCAGTAGATTTGGTTTCTCCTGAGTCTTCCTCCTTGGCTTGCAGTCTCCAAGCCTGCTATGTGTTTAAGAGGCCTTTTCTCTGTGTTTGTGTCTGATTCTAACCTGAGTTTTTTGTTTGTTTGTTTGTTTGTTTTGTTTTTGGTACCCGGGGTTAAATTCACGACTTCTCGCTTGCCAGGCAAGCACTTGTGCTCTAAGCTATATCCCCAGTCCTCTGATTTGTACTTATAAGGATACCAGTCAGATCAGATTAGAACTGGGCCTAAAGACCCCATTTTAATTAACTTCATTACTGTTCTGAAGACCTCATCTCAAATACAGTAGTGTGCTGAGGTACTGAGGGCTAGGGTCTCGGTGTGTAAATTTTGGGGGATACAACCCCCTCCCCTCCCAACACCATTTGACTGCACTTGAGAGGCTGGGAAGCAAGGAAGCTGAGCAGGTCTTTATCCATCAACTGCCATCAACAACTGCCGGGGGTGGGGGTGGCTGGAGAAGTGTTAATTATTTGGCACTTCCAGTCAAAGGCTCCAGACCTGTGCCCCAGGTGACAGTTATGGGCACTTAGCTGGACACTTCTCTACAGAGAAATTGGGGGGGGGTGAGGTGCCAAGTGAGAATTCAGCATGCGACCAATCATTCTATCTTTCCTTAAGAAATTGGACTTGACCCTGTAGATAATGAGGAATCACTGCATAGTATGAATATAACACTTGCGTAGCTTTCCTCTAAACTTCCCTGGTATTTATCGTGTTTTGTTTTTTAACTCTGGAGGCTAAAAATGACTATTGTATGTGAGACTGTAGAGGTGTTGCTTATTAATGCAGCACATTTAAACAAAGATAATCTTGGCAAACAATTGTTGGAGTTAAAAGGAAAGATAGCCTTTGTTCCCAAAATAAAAATATCACAGAATTGAATAAACTCTGCTGTGCCTACATAGCCAAAGCAATAAGTCAAGTCCATTATTCCTGATAATTCTGCTTTGTTTATGGAGTTTTTAGCTGTATTAGAGGATGCCTCGTCTTTTTCCCTTTAAGAAATTAGTTAAATCCTGAGCTATTTAAGTGCTGGAGCTGACATAATCATTCCATCTAGAATTTTCTTTTAAAAAAAATTTGGAGTTCCTGTATTGTACAGGGTGCCCGATTCTTTCCTAACCTTTGACTTCCTCTGTCACCCTTATGAGTTGCCAAGTTTCCCAGGAAAAGAACCCAAGATGAAGGCAGTGACAAGAAAACTGTCAACTGGCTGTGGTAGGGCCCACTTTTCATATTGAAATGGAAATTTTAGGTCAGGGAACCAAACAATAAACAAAATAAAACAAGCTCATCGAAATGCAGGCCCCTGAATTGAGAGGAACACTACTTGACTCTTAATTTAAAAAAGAGATGGTACAGCATGCTATTGGCTGCCTAGAAACATAGCACTGTTCCCTACTTAAGCAGAATAGATTTAATTTGCCTTCTATTTTAAGACTTGGTCCACATTTTGTCCCTTCTCTTGTTTACCTGATACCTCATCTCTCTCACCAACTGCTAATCTTTTTGTCATGGCAAGGCACCTTAAATCCAAACACACTCACCCCAGAAAATGTTTGAAGGTCCTCATTGATCATGCCATGGCTACAGTTTCCTTCTTACCCTACTTTTTCTCCTAAAAGGCTGGAGAAGAGAAATAGCTGGGTCTTGAGTACTTGTGTTATCAACTGAATGTTGGAAAAGGTGAAACTCAGAGAGAACCTGGCAAAGGGTCCATAATTTCCACCTAGAACAGTTGCTGTGTGTTATGTTGAATGTTTGAATTCACGTGTTGGAGGCTTAGCCCTTATTGAGATGGTTTTAGGAGGTGAGGTCTTTGGAAGTGATTAGGTGCAGAGGAGGCTATGAGGATGGGTCCCTGTGATGGGTTTAGTTCCTTATAAGAAGAGAAGTCAAAGTTTTCTCTGTCTGCTGTATGATGACACAGTAAGAAGGTGACTGTCTGCAAGCCAGGAGGAGCGCCTTCTCCAGGGATACAAACTTCCTGTACCTTGGTCTCAGATTTGAGGCTCCAGGACTATGAGAAATAACCGATGTGTAAGCCCCCCAGTCCACGGTATTTGGTTACAGCAGCCAAGCTGAAGAAGAAGCTATAGTTGCACTGGCCCAGCCTTAAAGGTAAATGGGCAAACTCCCCAGCATGTCCTCCCCTGAGCGCCCAGGAGGTCATGTGCACGGACCCCTAACAGCCCTGGTAGTTTCCACCAAGTCTGCTGAGTGCATGGGGCTGGTCCATCTCTTTTTGGTCCTGAGAATCCCTGAGCCTCTACTGGGTTGTTTCTATTTCCCTTAGAAAATCTGGAAGCATCAGTCCTGGTAGATCCAGCTCACAAAGCTTATACCAGTTCCTTACACTCCTGGCATTTGCTGGAGCTTCCCAGGAAGTACAATTGCTGGCCTTTCACTGCCAGTATTGCCTTTCCATTGAGTCCCACCATCTGCCATTTTTCTAAATTTATGGATTTTTTTTTCTAACACATTCAATGAAAATCAGTCACAATGGATTATATATTGTGTTTTTTTGCTGGGCAGATATTCCAAGTTGAGGATAATATTTTAATTACAGAAACTTGTCTTGTTCATCTAAATGATGAACAATAAGGCCTAATTTCCTGCATTGCAAATGGAAGGGGGTTGTCTTAGTTACTTTCTCATTTCTGAGACAAAATACACAGTGCACAAAGTTAAAGGAGGAAAGGTTTATCTAGCTCACAGTTTGTAGAGGTTCAGTTCATAATCTGCTGGCTCTAAGGCAGGATGGCATGGCAGACAGGCATTGCAGAGGAGAAACAGTTCATGGTTGGCAGAAGATAGTAAAGCAAGCAAGGGATGACCACAGCTCTTTCTGTCCCTTATAGCTTATCTAGGCTACTTAGGGTGTGTGCACTCACAACCTTAGTCCTAATGCCTTTGATCCTAGCATTGTACCATGCATCAATTATAGTGTCACACACTTGAGATCCAGCCACCTCTGAAAAAGCCCCACCTATGACCACATGAAGCTTTGTGGAGGGACATCTAGACATAAGCCATAACAGGGAGCAATTGTATAATATGTGCCATTGCCTACTCCGCAAGCACATCATGTTTTCCTGAAGTAGTTTACAGCACAGTGAAATGAAGTTAAGATAATTACTCTGAAATTAATCTATATGAAAACCTATGTAAACCAGCATGACATTTACATTGTGATCAAAACACCACTTTAACTTTTGCTCTTTTTGTGTCTTCCAATTTTATCAGAAGAGGGTAATATTCACCTGTAGAAGAGTAACTCAGGCTTTTCTGCATCTTGCAGTCCCTTGAGGGACTCCATTTGGTAAATGAAATATCTTTTCTCCTTCCCTGGTGTGGAATGATTTTTGAGTGGGAAGTTTAACAGTTCTTTTGATCTTTTTTTTGAGAGGTGCTGGCAATCAAACTCAGCCTTGTGAGTCCTAGGCCAGCACTCTTCTGACCTTTCCTCACTCCTTGATCACCTGCCAGATGTAGGGTTACAGGAGATTGGGGAAGGAAGAGAAGCAGAAGCTGAAGACAGTTCCTATTATGAAGAAGGATCTTAAATTAGGCCTTGCTCCTGGGCATCACAGGTGGTTAAGACTGATGCTTTCACAGGACCTTGCAAAAATTCCCAGCCAATCCTCTCTCCTGGAGTTCCCTTGCTAGGGTAGATACATCTCTCTCTCCAGTGGTTCTTCATCAGCCCAGGATATCCTCAGGGTTCCTTCTCTAGTCTCTTCTAGAGCTACTGGCCCCTCATGAGTCATTTGGAGAAGATCCATGATGGCCCCTGTCTTGGACTGTTCCTGCTACTATGATAAAATACTCCACACTGGGTAACTTATAAACTTATTGCTCACAGTTCTGCAGGCTGGGAAATCCCAGATCAAGACACCAGCAGACTACATTTGGTGCCTGGTGCAGATCACTCTTTGCTTCCAAGATGGCAGAGTCGCTGCGTCTTCCTGATGGGTGTAGTGCTGTGTCTTCACATAGCATAAGGGACTGAAGGGCGAAAAAAGTCTAGCTAGTTCCCCATTCCCCTTTTATAAGACATTCATTCCATTCATGAGCATAGAGCCCTCCTGGCTTAGTCATCTCCTAAATGCCCCATCCTTTAAGTTTCAACATGAATTTCTGAGGGCACACAAACTTTTAAGTCAGTGCAACCCAACAAATATGGGGAGCAGGGAGTCCTCAATCTAGCAGATAACATTTCCTAAACAATCCTCTCCAGCCTCCAGATCTCCATGCAGCACTGAGACCACAGTCCACAGAGTCAGTGGCCAGTCAGCTGGGTCTCCCAACAGCGCGAATACATTGCCAAAACCCTAAGGGCTCCTCTGGAAACCTGCAGGGTTAGGTGCCAGTGAAAGATGAGTGGAGCTCACAACATAACTTAGAGTTTCCTAACCACTCATTCCATCGCACCTGAGTCTTCTTTTTCTTCTTTATTCTGGCTTTGGGGTTTAAGAGCAATGGGCCAGTTCCTAGGGCCATATCTTTTAGGAAGTACAAATGGGGAGGAATTTATATCTACCTTCTAGTCCAGTGGTTCCCAAAAGAATGAAAAGGTGTGGGGAACTTTTGGAGGATTGCTGAGACAATAAGTTGAGGATTTTGTAGCATTTAGTGCCTGGGAGCTGGGTTGCTAAATGTTCTAAAATGCATTGAACATCCCCACTCACTGAGGAACTGTCTTAGAGACCCTCTCCTGTCTCCTTCCCCCATATTGGAGAAACACTGGTCTTCAAAACTAAGACCAAAGGGTTTTATTCTAACAAACCTAGAGGGGCCTAAAGTTTCTCAAGACCTTCTGTGCATGAAAGATGAGCTGTGTTTGACTTGGAAAAAATGTCTGTGCTTATTTGTATCCTTCTCCCCGACTTTGAGCAACTATTAGCAACTGGAGCATTTCTGACCCTCTGAATGACACCTCACACAGTGAGTTTCAATAAGGTCTGCAACTTTGATGAAGTAAATTGCCTCACTCTGCTTTATGAGAATATGAGCAGAGGCCCAAATAAATGAAATCTGAAAACTAAAGGGTGAAAGTCCTGACTTAATGGGAGAAAAGTACCCTATGGAATGTGTGTCCACTGTCTTTTAGAAAATGTGCTCACTATTGATTCCCTGGTGGTCCCTGTTTCGGCTCAACTCATACCCCCTAGGTTGGCCAAGAAAAATTTGCTAAGTACCCTCAAGTCAACCCTTGGGCCTTAAATTGATCAAGAAAGTAGTGAATGAGAGCTATGACAAATAAGAACAATGAAAAAAAAAAGGCAACATAAAAGGATGTGCTTCGGACAAGGCAAGCGTTAACATCCTAGAAGGAGACAGTGGCATCTGAAAGGCAAGAAGCAATAAGACAGGGACAGAAGGACTGAGCCACAGTGGGATGGTTTGGAGTAGGGAAGAAAGCAGATTTGGGAACAGTTGCATATTGAGAAAATTTTCCATGTGGGAAAATTGTGGAATATAGGTGAATCTGAAAGCAGGTTGCTTTATGCATTTTAAAAAGCTTTCCTCCTAGGTTTGGGAGATTGCCAAAGGAATTAGCTCTATAAATAACTCAAGCAAACTGTTCCCAAGGATTTGCTATATGAAAAGCTCAAAATGTCTTTGAAGATATGCATTTAAATATTTTTTAACTATGGTAAAATATACAGCACATAAAATTCACCATCCACCATTTTTCAGTGTTCAGCTCAGCAGTATTAGGCATCCTCGCAATGTTGGGTAACGAGTCTGCAGAATATTTTTATGCTCCATTTTCCTCTCCCCAGCCCCTGGCAACCACCATTCCACTTTTTGTTTCTGGGAGTTGGACTACACTGGGTACCTCGTATCAGTCAAATTGTGCAACAACCTTTGTCTTTACGTTGAAGACAAGTATGCTTAGTTCCTATGATAAGTCCATCAGCGTATGTGACTAGGACTAGGGAAGGAGTAGTTTGAAGTCATCATCACCACCAACATCCCTGCTGAATCTGGGAAGAATCCAAACCTTGGTCATGAACCCTCGGGTCATCCCAACCCATGGCATAGGTGCCTCCGCCCAAATTTCTCTTCCAGTCTTAACTTTCCGGCCTGCCCTCATGCAATGCTGCCTGGACTAATTGTCATGCTGGACTCTGGAGCAAACTATCTCACACAAAACTGCTAATAGCTGATAACATAATAAGTTGTCCCATTGTGATTCAACATAAAGGACTGAATCTCTAAAAATGAGTCTCAGGCGGCAGTTGTGAGCTGGGAAGGGAGAGCCGGTCCATTCAGCTTTCTGCACGTGTGCACAAAGTGACTGGGTCTGTCTCTGCCCACTGCCTTAAGCCTGTGGCCTGCAGATCTGAGACACATTAGCTTGTGGATGCATCTGTCTACTGAACCTAGGCCAATGGGCAAGGCACCTTCTGGAAATGTGACCTGCTGCTTCCCTGTTCTGTGCTGGAGTGGAGCCTCTGTGACCTCCACAGCCCAAGCAAAGAAAACTGAAACAAATGGCTGGCTCAGAAGCCATCCATGACACCAGGTAAAAGACCCCAGGCGGAAATCTGCATAGGAGTGAGGGAAGGGGAGCTGAGAAGGGACAGCTTTCTAGGTTAAAGCCCAGCTGTGACTGAGGCCCCGGGCCAGGGGAATTTCTCTGCAGTCACATTGTCCTCTGAGGCAAGGGGGCTGCCCTGTCAGCCGTCTGCACAGCTGGCTGCTGAGGCTGACTTCCCAGGTCACAGATCTCAGGATGAGTGTCCTGTCTGGTAAGAGGATCTGGCTGTTTCTTTTGGAGGAATGCAACATCTGCATGACTCATGTGTGCAAACCACCCACATGCTAGCTCGCTGAAGTGGTTGCTCCTGGAAACAGAAATAAACTACCATCCAATTATGAAGTTTTCCCTGGCTTTGTGACAACTCCAGCAAAGAACTTTCCAGTGTGAGGACTGAGATTATGGTTTAAGGTAACATGATTTACATAAAGGCATCTTAGATATTACCTGTGTAGTGAAATATGGACATAGCACTTTTTAAGAGTTAGAGAAAAATAACTGGCTGTAAACTCCTCATCATAAAATTCCCACTGATAAGAATCAGCACCAGGCAGACATTTAAATATTTAGCATTTTCTGAAACGTAACTACCACTTGGCTTTGTACATCTGTGTTTGCTGTACCCTCTGAACGGAACAGGATACACTTTTACTGGTTTGGCAGATTTATCCACCTGGTTTTTAAGCAGTCAGTCATTTTTCAGTCTAGTGGTGAATGCCTTCCCCAACCCCTTTAGTACATAGCAGGTTCCCCTCACCCCAGCCCAGAGCTCCTTCATCCAAGAGAAAAACTCAGAGAAATCAGCTGAGGTTGGCTGGTTTGTCTGTCAGTTGCCTGATTTATGATCCTTCCAGAATATGCAATGGCCATTCTGCTGTGACATTCAGATGACAGCTGAGAGTCCAGAAATGACATATGTCCAAGAATCTGAGGGATAGCAGCTGCTTGTTGACAAAGTGGGTGGCTCACAACGAGGTGTGGAAGAACAGGACTGGGTCGGACCAGCTGGGAAGATCTTGGCACACAAAACAGAGACAGAAGGGAGGCAGACATTGCTCCTGCCATTCTACAGAGCTTGAACCTGACCTCTTAACCCAGCAATCTATCTCATCCGGGTTTTCCTCTGGTTTCTTGCAGAATTTTTAATCATCAAGGTAGTACTCCTTTCAAGGGAGCAGTGTCTCTGTTTCTTTATGACCAAATATCCTGCCAACTGATGATTTTCCCAGATTTATGGTGACAAGATGTTGGGTGTATGCTTTTACCTCCTGCAGCTCATTCCTACTGCTTGGGCTATAGTCCCCAGGAGTCAGGCTCTGTGGGTGATCTTTCAGTGCTGGGGGCCAGCCAAAGGGCCTAGATGTGCTACTCACACGGAAAAAGGAGCCGCTTCTGAATTTCATTGTCAATTCTGTCCCAGGGCCACCATAGCCTTACCCCCACCACACACTTCTTATAGGGTCATAAAGCGCTGGGTATGGCAGAGACGTGGGAATCATTCCGTGGAGGTGGCTTCACACCACTTTAGCTTACAGGCCTCAAACCAAGGCAGCCCAGGCTGGCACTGAAGGGAGACAGCGCCTCACGCCCTCTGCTTGCCCCATTCCCAGGCCCTACGGGAGCTCTGTGGACCTCCAGGGATCCCCAGAACACTTTGAAAGCCACCAACACAGTCCAATCTGTTTTCTGCACAGGACAACAACTGGGCCTAAAAGAGACAGGAAGCTCTGTTCCTAAGCAGCAACTCAGATCTTTCCTGTCACCCAAGAAATTGGCCCCCATCCCTCCTATTAGAGCCACATCTTTTCCCAAGGTCATCTTCTCGCTCTGGTCCCTGCTCAGCGCTAAGCACTAGTCATAGATTTTGACTGTTCTCAGACCTTTTCAGCCCCATAACCCTGGGACTTCTGCAACTCATGTGTGCTGTGGGAGGGAGGCACCTGTCAAGCCACTGTTTACCTTGCTGAAGCAGGGGATGAGAAGGACTGCCTTGTTTGAGGTTGCTAAGTTATTAGGAAAAGAAAAAAAAATAACCCAGGCTTGACAGGACAGCTTTCACTATGACTGGACAGCACTATGGGGAGGAACTGGGGCACAGAGACAGCAAGCTGTCACAAACTGTCTAGGACAATGGGACAGAAAAATGGCAAGGGGAAGACATTATTTCCCTGGAAGCTTATGTATTCACCTGCCTCCCCTAATGTGGGATTTATTAATGTGGAAATACAGAAGGCCTTGCCCATTTGAGTTGCCTTTCCCGGTATCTTGTGCACTGTCCTCTTCTCTGTGCTCTCTGTTCTCGGTCTTTGCCCACTGTCACTCATTGCTCTTCTGCCTGCCTCTCCCATTCGTTCCTTCTCTTGCTCTCTGTCCTCCCATCTGTCCTCCATGCATCTATTTCTCTGCCTTTTTCTGTTGGTTCTTTCATCTGTCTGTGTTTTTTATCTCTTCCCTCTTTTTGTTTCCCCTTTAGTTACATGCATGAACACACACTTACATGCACACATGCCCATGTAACACACAGATGCACTCACGTACACAATCCCACACCAGTTCACGCTGACATACCCACACACAGAAGCATGTAAACTTGTCCATGTGCCCACATATAATGCACACACACGTGACTAGCCATAATTGTGCACCATCATGCATAAACAATCACACACAACTCACATAGAGTTGCAGATAGACACAGAAGTATGTGCATGTGTGCACATGGGTGTGCATAAACACACACTTATCCCTCTCTCTAGGCCAAGCTAAGTAAACTCAGAAGAGACTAACTCTGCACACAGAGTCTTGTATTGAGAGTGATTAGCAACCATAATGGTGTCTCAGTTGGCAAATAGGTCTGAAGCTCTGAGTTAATAAGCTGGGAGGCCTTGGGGGTGAAACTGGTTCCAGTCACATCGTACTCTGGAAAGGACCCTCCTGTGTCAGTCACTTGAGCAGGGGTGACCTCAGCAGCTGCAGCCAGACTGCTAAGAAATAGAACTTCTCGGGTACTTTTTGAACAGAGTTGTGGGTAGAGCATGGAAGCCTGTGGTGGTTTAGATCTTGTGAGACGGGGGCTAGGAAGGAAGTTTTATTTGGAGGAGGGAGCTGGTGATTGTGCTGATTTGTTTGACTGGCATCAAGGGGCCTTGAAAGAGATGCAGAGTTTGCCTCTCAAATTGAATACAGGAGTAGGTCTACCAAGTCCAAGAACCAGGTCCAAGGGAGTATAAGTTTTCGCCACAGCCCTGCTACAGATCAGCTACTTGGCATCACAGCAGTCAGCTTCTTCCGGCCTTGTCAATCGACTGAAGTCCTACAGTTTACCAACTAGAAAGTGTGTGCCCAAGATTCTTTATTGGTGTTGAAAAGTCACAAAAAGGGAGTTATGTTTTATTTTTTATTTCTGTTTAATAGATGTAAAGCAAATGAATGGGTTAGGATTCCCTTGCTAGATGGTATTTTGGGAACATTTATTGTTAAAACAGTAGTCCTACAACTACAGTGGCCATAGTACCTGAACTGAAAATCTGGAAAGATAGTCTGACAAGAATAAGAAAAGTACAGAATATTTAAAATCAGGATCTTCTAAGAAAATTCCAACAGCAGTGTTATAGTGTTGGTTAATAACTCATAGTGAAAAATAAGAAGTTCTCCCACATATCATGAAAGGTTTCTGTTTTTTTTGTTTTGTTTCTTCAGGGCTAGGTATTGAGCCCAGGACCTTTGCACCGAGCTACATCCCCAATCTTTTTTATTTATTTTTTGTTTTGAGACAGAGTCTCACTAGTTGCCATGTTGCCCAGACTGGACTTAAACTTGCAGTCCTCCTGCCAGAGAGCTGTCAGGAAAGTTTTAAGTAAAATTCAATGTATTTTGTTTAAGCAGAAAAGTGTGTGTGTGTGTGTGGGTGTGTGGGTGTGTGTATGTAATTACATATATATATGCCTGGAGACATATGGAACTATATATTCTATATAAAGACATGTGTGGAGATAGAATGCTTATATTTATGTATCTATTTGACACAGGAAGAATTTAATCTTCCTAGTGATTAAAAAAATTTTTTTTGAATTTTTGAGACAGGGTCTCACTTTGTAGTGCAAGCTGGCCTTGAGCTCATTACACAGCCCAGGCTGGCCTTGAACTTGTGATCCTCCTGCTTCAGTCTCCCAAATGCTAGGATTACAGGCAAGTGCCACTATGCCTGGTTAAAAATGTTCATCTTTAATAAAGGTTAAAATGTTAAAAATGCTCTCGGTCTTAAACAGGTAAGCATTCAGCTGTATGGAAAACTTCAGTCTTTTTGTGACATATTTTGTGAGAGTTCCAGATTTCCCCATGCATAATTTATAAACAATTCTCAAGTGCCTAGTCACAATGAGGAATTGGTTGCTTTTATATCTTTTGTGGGCATGCCAATCTGGACTAAGTTCTCGTGTAGTTGTCCAATGCATTTTTTGTCACATCATAACCAATTTAGTGGCTTAAAACAACACATTTATTATCTTACGGTTCAGGAGTCTAAAACAGGCCATACTGGGCTAAAATCAAGGTGACAACAGGACTGCATTTCTTTCTGAAGTTTCCAAGGGGGAAATTATTCCCTAGCCTTTTTCAGATTATAGAAGCTATTCACGTTTCTTTGCTGGCATCTCTTCCATCTTCTAAGCCAGCAAAGGTTATGGTGCAAGTCTCTCTCACATTGCATCAAACAGACCCCTTTCTTTCACAGTCATGGCTCTTTCTCTCCTGGGTTTCTTCCTCTTTAAGGATTCATGAGTCAGGTAGTTCAATATAATCACTCATCTCAAATCTTTAGTCTTACAGTTATAAAGTTCCTCTTGTCATGTAAGGCAACATATTCCCAGGTTGTAGAGACTAGAAAATGGCCAGCACTAGGTTTCCATTATTTTGTCCAATAGGTAGGTAGTGGCCAGGATTCTATTCCTGGAGTTTACAGAGGTCAATTCAAATTTAATTAAGGAATAGTAGCCAAATGATTCCATGATAGAATAAGACATGGAATTGCTCTGACCTTGAGCTTTCTCCTCTGATCAAATAAGAAAAGTAGGAGTGGTTCTCTACTTAATCTACCATGTCAGACAGCAATTTGAGGCTCTCACACTCCTAAAGCATTATGGGAAATTCTGGGATGAGGGTACTTGCAGTGCTCTGGGAGAAGCAGGGGACAGAGAGAGCCCAGGGAATGTCACAGCTCATCACAATCAACAGCTTCTGAGAAAGCACAACAGATCAGTATTTGGGATTTGATATCTATGAACAAATGTCTGGCGTGAACTTGTTTACATGTCAGAAGATTTGAACTGTAGTACAGAGGCGGTAAGGGAAAGCTGATGAGGTTGAGGAGAAAATGAAGATGATGGCAACATCTGAGTCCCTGTGTAATTCAAGGAAGGCAGCAGACAGCTACAAAACTCGGATGCAGGGCAGAATGAAAGAGGTGATGCTACTCCAAGAGCAATGCATCACAGGGCTCACATCCATGGTCCATCCAGCTCATGGCTGTCTCTGATGGAGAAATAGAGGAACAGTTTGGGATAGGTCAGCTGAACTGAAGAGGCCAAGGACGTGTGCTTAATACACCCGATTTCCCTTTAGTTGTCTCTTACGGTTCTATCTTGCCTACATTTTTTAAACCTGAGTTTTAAAAATCTAACATAGTTATATAGGGCCTTCAGATCCCAAATGGATGCAGAGTTGATGTGTCCCTTTTTCCCCCCTGAGAAAGTCATTGATGAAATGCTTCTTGTCTTTGTTTCTCCTTAGGCTGATGACGAATTGATTATCTGCTTCGTGGAGATAAGAAAGCCATGGTGAGGCACCTGTTATTTGAATTTAGTGTCAGTAAACAGGACTGTTACCCAATTTTCCAGGTGCTTATAAGGAGCCCACTATGTTCTTTGCAGTGTGCTTGTTAATTCATGTTGGAATGGAGGTGTTGCTGCCTTCTCTTTTTGTTTTGACACATTTAAATGGATATAACAATACAAAAGTCCAGGCATGCTGAACAGTCCAAGGTGAAGAATGTGAGTGGGAGGAGGCATATGAGGGAGGATGGAAATCTATCGAAATTCCTACCATATAAGCAGAATCAGGACGTGAGAGGAGAATGGTTGATGGCACAAAAAGACGGGGATCTACATGTGCATTTGAAGTTGCAGAGTTAACTGTGGGAGGAACCCAAGGTAGAGTATCTAGCATAGAGGAAAGAGAAGGCGAAAAGCAGAGGGGAGGAGGCTACACTGGGTGGCAGGTGGGGACAGTGAATGGGAGACAAATCCACATCTCTCAGGGCAGGAAGTCAACAGACTATGTCTAAAGTTGATAAAATGCAAAATAATGGTACAACCATTTTAGTTAAGGGGAATGGCTACCACAAACAGATAAACAGAAGTGATTTAATACGGTTAACTCTGAGACTAGAGGCCTCCAGGACTGGAGTTGGAAAGGGCTGGGAAGTGGTTATTGCTGATTATTTAAAACCCCTTCACCCCAACTGATTCTCTAAAAGTCAAGTGTATGTTATCTAATGAAAAAAGTGTTGGGCAAATCAAATGTAATGAAGAGTCCTTCTTACTTTTATAGGATCCTCCTCATTTGGAAAGGTTTAATTCTTTTTAAAAAAAAATTAATTATAAACCAGGCATGGTGACATAGACTTGTAACCTCAACTACCGAGGAGGCTGAGACAGTAGGATTGCAACTTCAAGGTTAGTGTGGTCAATTCTTTAAAAAAAAGAAGAAAAAGAAAAATTAATCATCAATATCAGCCACATATATATTATAGGGGGCCATGTATAGAAATCTTAATTACTACCTGATGTTTTCATTCTTTGCCAATATCATTCTGTGAAAAAAATGGAAACATATAAAAACATTCAAACAGTTTTACTATAAACACCCATATACCCACTACCTAGATTCTACAATTAACAGTTTAGTTGGCTTATTGCTGATCTTTCCATCTATCCATTCCTCTGTGAGTTTATCTTAGTTTTTGAATACATTTAATTTTTTTCTTTCTCTGAACTATTTTTTATTTTTTTAATTTTTTAATTTTTTTATTGTCTTTATCTTTTTTGAGACAGGGTCTCACTATGCAGTTCAGGCTGACCTTGAACTCACACTGTAGTCCAGGCTGGTCTCGAACTCGCAAGGATCCTCCTGTCTCAGCCTCCTGAGTGCTGGGAATACAGGTCTACACCACCACATCTGGCAAATTTTTTTATTTTAAAGAGAAAAAATAAAACAAAATTTCAAAACAAGATAATGGGAGGGTGACAATAATTAATACATTGTGTATTGTTATCTTCAAAATAGTTACTCAGAGTACAAGATACAGGCATGAAATACTGTCCAAACAATATTAACACAAACCTTTCTTTTCAATGAACTAAGAGAAACTAGAAGTATAACTATCTTAACGATCTTGTATATGTATGTATTTTTTCCTTTTCCCTTCCTTCTTTTCTTCTTCCCCCCCATTTTTTTTTATTGTGGGAGAAACACATAGCAAAATTTATCATCTTGATCATTTTTAAGTGATAGTTCAGTTGTGTTTAGTACATTCACATTGTTATGAAAGAGATCTCCAAAACATTTTCATCTTAAAAATCTGAAACTCTATATTCATTTAACAATTTCCTTTCTTCTCTCTACTTCCAGGGCCCTGGTAATAGCCATTCTATTTTCTGTTTTTATGAACTCAACTACTTTGAATTTCTTATGCTGTATAAGTGGAATCAGACAGTATTTGTCTTCTTGTTACTAGTTTTATATCATTTAGCCCAATGTCCTCAGAGTTAGTCATGTTACAACATATGCTAGATTCCCTTTTTTTCAGGGCTGAATATATTTTGTTGTACTTATACACCATTTTTTAATATCCATCTGTCAATGGACATTTGAGTTGTTTCCTTATCTTGATGATGGTGAATAATATTAATAGTGAGAAAAAGTATACAAATATCTCTTTGAGATCCTGCTTTTAATTCTTTTGGATATATATTGACAAGCAGAATCTTTATTTTGTTTTGTTATTTATGTGGCACTGGGGATTGAACCCAGGGTATTGCATATTGTAGGCATGCACCCTACCACTGTAATACACCTCCAACCTTTATTTTATTTTTAGTTTTTTGAGGACCTTCATACTGTTTTCCATTTTATAACTTGTATTAGTCAGCTTTCTGGTTTCTGGAACACAATACCCATGGCCCACAACATGGATGCAGAGAGATTAAATTTGACTAATAGCTTCAATGGTTTCAATCCATAATTGGCTAGCTCCAAGGCAAGAACATCATGGTAAAAGTTCATAGTGGAATAAAGCTGTTTAGTTCATAGCAGCAGGGAAACAGTACCAGAGAGGAAAGGGTGAGGGGCCAGTTATACTTCCCAATGTCAGGCTTCCATGAGCCACCTATACACACCCAGAGTATATTCTACTAATCCCTTGAGTGACTCCCAATCTAATTAAATTGCTACAATCAAGTTTAACCATTACATCTGCTTCTGCTGCATTTGACACCCAACCACATCTCCCTAAACCAAACTTAATCCCACATTAAACGCAAGGTTATAAATTCCACCTAACATAATTCAACTATCTTGCATACAATTCAAAATGCAAAAATCCTTTTCCTAAGGTCTCAACAGTTTCAGCATTTTTCAAAAATCTCTTCCAAGACTCAAGGCAAACTATTAACTGTGAACCCCTGTTAAAAAAAAAAAAGAAAAAAAGAAAAAAGAAAAGAAAAGAAAAGAAAAGAAAAGAAAAGAAAAGAAAAGAAAGAAAAAAGAAAAACAAGTTATATAATTGCAAGATATACTGGCACAGGGTAAACATTTCAAAAAGGAGGAATGCAGGCTCGGATAAAAAAGAAGCAATACCAAAACCCAGCAGGGTAAATGTTAGTTAAGTTCTGTAGCTCTCTATTCAGCATCTGGGGCACACAATGGTAAAATGCAGGTTAGAAAGGTTTAGGATCTCCCCAACCCTATGGCCCTGCTAACTACAGCCCACATAGCATCTCTTCTGGGCTGCTTCCACTGATGGCCTGTAGCATTCCTTGGTCCATATTCTTAGCATCTCCAACTTCCTTAGGTATCCAGTACACCTTTGGATTTTTTCCCACAGCTTCACCCACTGTCCTCTCGTAGGCACACTGTCTGGCCTCGCATGCGTTCCTTTGAAATCTGAGCGGAAGCTTTCCTGACCCCACAACTCTTACATTTGGTGTATCAGTAAAAGCACTGCATAATGGCAAGGTCAGCTGTCAGCAGGGACAATAGTTAGGCTCCCTTAGACCATGGCAGTAGCAGGCTCTAAGAGCCTACATGGCAGAGAAAAGGTAAATAAATCCTGGCAAACCAATTCCTCAGGAAGTTCTTCTTGAACAGGGCACCCACGGGCACTCTTCTCAAATGAAAGGTTTACATTTTTGCATCCTAGAGCCTTTGATGGTTGGGATCATCTTGATTTCTACGATGTCCTCAGGCATCTTTCTTCTTGTCCCTGTACAAAGTATTTGTTTCTTTCTTGCTTGCTTTCTTGCTTTCTTTCTCTCTCTCTCTTTTCCTTCCTTCCTTTCTTTTCTCTATTGGGCACTGAACCCACATGCACTACCACTGAGTTACATCCTTGGCCCTTTTATTTTTTGCCTTGAGATAGGAGCTGGCTAAACAGCTCAGGCTGTGCTTGAACTTATGCTCTTCTTGTCTCAGCCTGTCAGAGTACTGAGGTAACAGGTATGTGCCACCATATCTAACTTTGGTTTCTTTTTAATGGGTACCAAGCTCTTCATCAACCACACTTCTTTTGGTCCCAACTCTATACATGGTTCCCTCTGGGCCAAAATTTAAGTTTTTATAATTTTTCTGCTCTGATGTTTGTCCCTAATTCTCATTATACATTGGCCTAAAAGCAGCCAGCAGTACCTATGCCACAGCCTGGAAGTTGAATTGGCTCTGCCAGGTCAATTAATTCACTGTCCTTAATCTCAGTCTCACTGAGTCTCAGAACAGGCAAAATGTAGGCACATTTTCTGCTAGAGAACAATACACACAGCTTTTTGTCCAAATGCTAATAGAGTTTTCATTCCCAACTGAAACCTCCTTAACCTGGCCTTTACTGTGTGCATTTCTATCAGCATTCTGATCTTCTGACCTGACCAGACTCACCCATCAGATTCTGCTTATAGTATTCTAGGCCTTCTCTAGCCTGCATCTCCAAGCCTTTCTAAACTATTTCCGAAAATCAGTTCCAGAGGCTTCTAAACTACATGGTCAGGTACAATCACAGCAATGACCCCACTTCTTAGGTACTAACTTTCTGTATTAGCTTTCCTGTTGCTGGGACACAATACCCAACACTCAGAGGAGACATTTAAAGAGGAGACATTTAATTTAGCTCACAGTTTCAGGGAATTTACCACTTGATTTACAGGCTTTGAGGCAGGACCATCACAGTGTAAGGGCATGATGGAGCAAAGCATCTTAGTTAATGGTGGCCAGGAAGCAGACCAAGGTAGCAGTACCAGAATGGAGGGGGTGCGGTACCAGATACAGTACTCAAGGTCACACCTTCAAGTGTGTTCCACCATTCTCCTGGGTGGCTTCCAAGTCAATCAAATTGACACAATCAAGCTCAACTGCCAACAATCCTAACAACAGTGTACAAAGTTTCTAATTTCTCCATTTTCTTGTTAACAATTTTAGTTTCCATTTCTTTAATAGTAGCTCTCCTGATGGAGGTGAACTGCCTATTCCATTGATTTTTTTAAGTCCATACCAACCTCGTTCTAGATAACTGGAAAAATAGGATTCCCAGGAGAAACTGCACTAACTAGACTATTCTCTGTAAAAAGCATTCCCTTAGAAGTTGCTGTCAGTTGTAGAGCTCTGGAATGAAGTCTAGAGATGATAAGATTTGTCTTCATAGTAAATTTCATTCATATTTCCTTTGTTAGATTAGTGCTGCTTCATAGGTCGATTAAAAAGGCCACAGTTTTATCACTACTGCAGGTGTTATAGTAACTGTAAATTCTATGCTATTAAAGTTCAATTAGAGACTATGTTTAATATCCTGATTTCTTCAACTGATTCTGAACCATAGGACTTCTTGTAGTATCTGCACTGGATTAAGACTTTGTTCCCTATTTGAACATACCTTTCGGATTAAAATTATATTGGCTTTTGAGCCAGTTACCTTTTAGGCTTATGAAACTTTGACTCCATTTTCCTTATATGGAAATGTTTGTCCCTCTGCTAAACAGATGGTCAGTCTCTTTCCCGTTCCCTTTGTGTGCAGCAGCCTGGTGATCACCTATTTTAATTACCCCATAAAGAACTCAGGGACAGGACTGCACACTGTCTCATGATATTATCACCCTGGAGTTGCATTACAATAGACTGATCTACACTAAACATGACCTTGGGGTGTTTGTGAAGCTAGTGAGGAGATTAGCAAACAGAAACCTTGAGAACAATTAATCCTTCTCTGCATAGCAGCAGGGCAGTGGCTCTGCAAACGGATTTCTGAGTCATTTTTAGCACTGTGCTTGCATTTTGCCAGATTGAAAGGCTGAAGCTGAGGAAGTGTGTGGGAAAGCAAGTGATTACTGCTCCCCAAATACTGCATGACGCTCATTGCTCCTGACAAATCAGCAGCAGAGTAATCCCACCATAATTGGCTGACCCTGGACTAATCCTGTTTCTACATCATATTTCCTTGTCAGGTCATTTTACTCATCTAATTAGCATTCTTTGGGGTTATTCCACCACCCACAGATGAAGCACTCTAGAATACTGCAAGCACTGTGACATTTAAAAAGGAGCAAGGTATATGTTTACCGCACATCTCTCTTCTTTAATTACCAAATATGTTAACTAATTAGTGTTAATTAGCCAACAGAGCGCTTACCATGTTCAGATCTGTGCTCAGCTTTAAGCAACAATATGTTACTTAACTCTCACTCTCCAACAATTGAAATAATGTGACATATTCCCACTGAAATGATAGACAAGGTGAGGCCTAAAAAAGTTAACTGACTTACCGAAGGAGAGGTAAGATTCGAGCTGGGCCTATTTGAGTCTGCAGCACAACCCCTCACCACCACCTGAATCACCCTTCTGTGTACTCCTGAGTTCCTAGAGCTCCTCCCACTTCCTAACCAGACTGGAAACTCTCCAGGAAAATGTTACCTGCTAGCATAGGTCCTTAGTTTAGTGATAATGGAAATTATGAAGTTATAGGCAAAAGCTTTGATTGGAAGTTAAGGTAAGGAAGACCTCAACTTGGGCATTAGCTGGTGGGGGTTGGGCATTTTGATAAATAGCATCAGAATTGCCCACCCACATAAGCAGGAGGCCAGTTTCTAAGGGTTGGCTGAGGTGGGCCAAGGTCCTTGATCATTTACAGGGTCGTGATTTCCATAGCTCCCATGAACCCTTATGACACGAGGGGCAGTTCCACAGCTCCCATAGTTCCCTTAGCGAATAGTTTCATAGCTCCCTTATGGCATGAGGGGCAGTTCAGCTCTCATGTTTGTTTCCGCACAGGGGCTCAGGCCCCTTGATTGTGTCAGTCATGTGAGGCTCTTCTGGGATCCCAGGTGACCCTAGGTTTAGGGCAGTGGAGGCTTCTGGACTTAATTGAAAGTCCCTGTAAATCTCTTATCTTGATGGTCTCAGTCATGAGGGAGGTGAGGGAAGTTAGGTAAACTCAGGCGTATTAAGCCTTGTTTTGCCAACTTTTCCTAAGTAATTAACATACCTAAATCCAAAGTGTTAAGGTAATAAAGAGCATACAAGGAAGGTCAAGTTGTGTTCTATTTTTAGTTACCTATTGTAACCTACCTTAGGCCCCAGTAAAGAGTCACAGTTTTTAGGAAAAACTACTTTTAAGTCCCTGACAGTCTAAGAAGAAAACACAAATTGCGTTTTTAATGAGTAAAAGGTTCAGAACCCGGGAGTTGATTGTCCTTCATTGTAGTAGTGGTCTCGGACTGTGTCAGAAGGAGCTATGCGTTCTTCTCTTTCCCTGTTCCACATAGGACAGTCCTGGGCATGTGGTTACTATGCAGTAAGTGCCTGGCAACTGATGAACACAGGGTCCTGTATTTAAACTTACTTCCTTGGACAGTTAGCCCAACTGCACCTCGCATCCCACGTATGTGGATAAGTTGGACTCCAGGGACTCTGTCCACTAAATACAGAGTAGCTTGGAGACTGGATAAGCCTGACTGAGCCACTTCTTCCTTTCGTGGCATTTTAGAGTGTCAACCATATGATCTCTATGGAGTTTTCCTGCAAGAAAATTTGCATTTATAAATAACTGCAGCAAAATGTTGCCCCTACTTATGGCTTCACCTGGTAACGAGGGTCTGTAACTGAAAAGAGATTAGCTACGTATCACATCCTCTACAAGGAGCTGTCAGACACGGAGCCAGGTACCCACACCAACATTTCCAAAATGCTGGCAAAACCTTCCTTTCCCCTCCCACACTTACACCACAAAGAATATACAAAGCACAGTACCGCTGTGGTCTTCAATCTTTGGAGAGATGCAATGGTTGAGAAAAGGCAACTCTCTTCCTTCCCTATCAGGGAGAAGAGAGAACACTCCTCCTCCCTGTTATATTCTGATCTAAGTCAGTTTGATGGTTCATGATTACTGAAATATTTTTTCAGCTATTGGTAGCTTCTAGACTTTGAGGTAATGGAAGACTAAAGGTCTCTTGTCCCACAGTTCAGAAGTTCCAGTCAAATTCTGACATACTAATTTTTATAGGCAAGCATACACAAAAAATAAACAAAGGAGTCACCTAACCTTCCTGTAAACTTGAGAAAAATCCCAGCAACCCATCCTCTGACTCTATGAGTACCTGGCGCAAAAGACTCTCTTGAGGCAGTGGCAAGAGCAACTCACTGGCAACTTTCAGCCAAACATGTAGCCATGCCCAAGATTCTTAGGCTAAACTATTAAGTACCAGACTCCAAATGGCAACCCAGAAGGAACTGGTGGGCAACTTAGGTTCTTATACTCTATTTCTGCAAGGGCAGAGATGACTGTAGACTAGGCTATCCAGTTAGTTGATTCTAATATCTGGATCTTACCAATATAAAAATAATTTCTAAAAATTCCTATTCTAATTAATAAAACCTCTAGAGTTGACTCAGGAGAAAAGTGTTCGTGCCTATCAAAGTCCTTGCAGAAAATGGACAACACACTCTAAGTGGGTAATGGAAGAAAGTTTAGTGAAAGGACTATTGCAAAAAGGTGATCGGGGTGAGAGAACACAACAAAAGAGAAGCAGCCTGAGGCCAGCAACTTGAAAGTATTGCTTCTCTTCTAAGCCTGAAGAGACATAGGAAGAAGTGGTCCTTGTGAAGCAGGACGGAGACCCTCATGAGGACAAGAAATGGAATTCTCGGACCTTAGTCCATGACCTTGTTCCCCACTAAATGGGAAGACACGTCTTGTTCTGGTTTCCTTGTTGAAAACATATAGAACATACCCGCCATTTGTCCCCCTCCTCTTGTTTTAAGGACTAGTGCAGTGCAACAGCAAAGAATTCACTAGGTTGCCTCCAATGGTGAGAATGGCTGCTGGTCCACATCCCACAGAAGGGAAATCCTCTGAAACACGAGGAAGAAATCTTAAAAACCATATCATAGTCAAAACCCAATAGAAAATTACCAGCCCTTAGCACCCTGCAATTGTCATAAAAGTAGTCTTGTTCTTCTGTGAATCGGTCTGATTTTCTGCACCAAAGCTATTGTTCCTTCAGGTCCTCAAGCTAAAGTCCTTTCCTTGGTTTCTTTTCCTTCTCAATTAAAGTGCTTGTGTGTAAATGCATGCTGTTATTCCAGTGTTAATTTCCCTTATCATTGAAACGTTCTCATGCGTACCTGTATCACTTAGCTCCTGGAGGAAGCCATACCTGAAGTAAACAGTTGCCTGACATCAGCGACAGTCTTAGGCAGAGGGATGCAGTCACTGACTGATGATCTGTAGCCGAAGAAGGCTTGGTTGGCTTGGTTGGGGGGAGCAGGGATAAATCCCCAGAGTCTCCTTCTTCCTGCCTTCAGTCTCCTGCTGGTGTCTCCCACTAGCTGAATGCTATGGGAACCCAGAGTTGGGGGGCTGGGTTGATGCTGCACACAAAAGCCAGCTCTTATGTTCCCATACAGCAGTGTGAAGCAGCACACAGGATGGAGGCTATTCAGTGTAACAGTTAATAGCTTGTAATGACCTTTACAGTTTTCAAATGCAAACTCACAGTCTCTAGAGGGTGAGTTTCTGACTGGCAAAGCTCAAATACTAATTTCACTAAGCATACAGTTCGACACCTACATGTGTGGGTATATTGTACTTTGTGCAGCAGAGTATTTTACAGTAAACTACAGACAATGCAACCCGTTCCATGAAGTCAAGCATCTCTCTCTTGAAAACTGGGTGTAGCCACAAAAGGCAGACACTGGCATCCAGTTTTCCAGTTGGATGTCTGCTTGGGCAGCTCACATGGTGATCGGCACCAGAACAGCCTCCTCCAGGAATGCTAGGACAGCCTTTGAACACAGTGGCTAAGGCATCAGCTCAAAGGAATTCTCTGGAAGGGTGGGACTCGACCTTCAGGATCCATTACATTTACTAACCAAAGACTCTTTGGTGGCACTGTGTTTCCAGTAGGAAGGGTACCACGAGTATCAGAGCAAGGGGCCAGAACTAGCTTCACTTACTATCACTCCTGATGACCCACTGGGGAATTTTGAGCTTTCTGTTTCTGAAACTCTGGACATTGGCTGGAAGAGGGTCTTGGTTTCCCAAAAGGACCCACCCTCATCAGGGGACACAAGGATTATGCTGAACTATAAAGTATAGTTCCACTCTGCTCCCAGTTTTGTTGGACTAGAAGCTGGACCAAACTGACTTTCAAATTGGGGGTGGACTCTGTTTTCTAGGCTGTGGGATTCTTGTGAGCCTCAGCCTGAAGATTCCAGACCCTTCCTTATTACACAGTAAGTAATCAGAGGCCTTTCTGTATTGTTACAAGATCTGCACAGGCAGTCTGGCTCTTTTCTATACCCACTACTTCACTCTTTTAACTGTGATCATTCAATGTCGCTAGATCACAAGTTAACTGACAGCCACCACAGGTCATTGTATACTTCTAAAAAACTCCAAGTAAAGCCTTCATGTTCCATCCCTGCAGGCACCTTCATCCTTACAAATGATCAGTCACTTTCTCATCACATCACTGAGACAAAATACCTGACACCTGCAACTTAAAGGAGGAGAGGTTTAGTTTGGCTTATGATTTCAGATGTTTTTAGTCCAGGTTCAGCTGGCTACAAGGCAGAAATATATTGATGGAAGAGCATGGGAGAGAAAAGCTGTTCACCTGATGGAAGCCAAGAAAGAGGGGGGGGGAGAGAGAGAGAGAGAGAGAGAGAGAGAGAGAGAAGCAGAGGAGTCAAGAATGAGAATTCACCTTTCCATTTGACTGCCTCAGTGACTCACCTCCAACTTGGCCCACCTTGTAACTGCACAATGAGTTACAACTCATCAATGGGTGAATCAACTAATGACTGTAGCGTTCTCCTGATCCAATCATCTCCCAAATGCATGAGACTTTGAGGGGAACATTTTAGATCTAAACCCAAACACAAATTCACCTTCCAACTCAAGGTCTGATGTGCTCCCTAACCCAAGATAAATAAATAAACAAGTCTTGAGAAAACTGTGATTTTTTTGCTCAATTAGAGACTTGATTTTTTTTCATCCTGGGAAATGCAGGCTCTTTCTGCTTCCAGAAAAAAACGTAACTGGTTCTTTGGAGGAGAAAAGGCTTACGTTCAGCTCTACATCAAAATGTCTCATAATCTCGAGATACTATCTAGGATCGTCTATATTTTCAAACTTAGTTCAAGTTCATGTCCTTTGGTTGCCTTAAACTCAATATTTGTGTTTCCTGCTGACGCACAGGGAAACATGTGTTTTACTCTCAAAAAGAGGAAGGTAAAAAAAAAATAAGAGGAAGAAGAAGACAGTTCACATCTGAGTGATCGAGTCTGTTCTGGATTAGGTACTAAATTAAAATATGCTTTACTGAAAAGGCAACTGGAATTTTCTTTACTATGCAGCCCCCTCCCCAGCTTAATTCACTTTATAGCTGCATTTTTTTGGCTTTGGCCTCTATAGAGTTTAGTCTTATACCATCAGAGTTAGTGGAATTAGTAATAAGCAAACATTTCTGTTGAACTGAGGCATGACGCAATCCAGTTCAGTTGCTATAGGACTTCAGATCGCAAATGGGCTACCAAGTTAGGTTGGCAGTTGTTGAAATACTGAACAGAAACTGAGACAAATGAGTTGCCTGGACCAAGGAGCACTTCACATATGGAAACGGCCAGTAGGAACAGATCACGGGGGCTGGAGTGGGTTTTTCCAATTTCTCCCTCTTTCTGCTCCAACTTAAGCCTTGCGTTAGACATGGACAACTGAGCCCCTGTAGGTAGAACTGAGATGTCCAAAAGAGAAATGTCCGGGGTACAGCTTTCATTCTCTTGTTGTGCTCCTTGTCTGCATTTCTTCACGAATTCTTCCTCACAACTTAGTGCTGGTGGGCTTTCAGTAAATAAGAGAATTTTAGGCCAGTGCTCTTGCTGCTGAACAATCATACAGACCCTAGATACAGAAGAAGTAGGCCTTCACGGTAGACACCCTGGGAGTCAGCATTGTTTTGTTCTTTAACAATGCCATGGCTGCTTACAGTAGTTTGAGATTCCTCTTTCAGAAGTCCTTTGCAGGGCTGCTCAAAGAGCCTTGCAAGGCAATGGGCAGCAATAACTTGTACTATATCTTTTGGTAGTTTACAAACACAGACTGTCACCCCCTTTGAAGTCCACGCATTTCTCTCTTTGTCATTTTAGGTGAGGAGTCATCCAGTATCTATGATATTGCTTTTGATATCAGGCAGGTATACAAGAGCTATTCTAGTCTGTTTCTGGTATAGAGGAAATTGGGTTATGCAGCAAACAAGAACTAATACATCTTTGGAGCAAGAGCGAAGTAGAAGAAATTTCAATGCTCCCCATCCCCCTTAACCCCGTTTGCACTGGGAGACAGCACTCCATGAATCTCTAATGTTTCTGTACATCTTAGAAGAGAAGCACTGACTCCCTCCATTCCGCACTATTTTATTTTCAAGGATTTTTGTATAACGAGCAGCCTTATAAGACACAATTTCTCCCTCCAAAGCAGAGAACAGTTGTGCTTACAGCCTTGGAAAGTGCAGGTAGTGTCTCCCTCCAGAGCAAAAGGCACACAAGCTTGCTACCCACTTTAACAAAGTTAATGTCTCTTCGTGGTGCCAAAGGGAGACATGCTCACTGGCTAATATAAAATACACAGGTCAGGCAACCCTAGGTCGCTGTCCTATGATGAAACCGATTGCATGTGCAGGTATTACATGATTGTTTCCGTGTCACTCTTGGGAATCGAGAATGAGAACTCACAAATATCGATACTCTGGCTACTGTTATTGCATAAGTAACAATCCTTTCTTTGTTTCTGACTTGGGAATCTTAAACCTTCTGCCAACATCCATGAAACTGTGACAGGCTAACTTATAGTAAAATGCCCTTCACAGTTTTAGAAATTCTCTGTCCCAAAGGAAAACAAAGAATGTTGTCTTGGTGCTGAGCTAGAATGGAAAGGCACAAAGTCCTAGAGGAGGTATAATAACCGAGTAACCCTTATATGGCTTTGGAACCTGGGTGAATTACTCCAAACTGGGTAGCTCAAAATAACAGACATCCCTTCTCTGACAGTTCTGGAGGCCAGAAATCTAAAATCAAGATGCTAGCTAGGCTGTACTCCCTCCAGAGGTTCTGAGGAGACTCTGTTCCTTGCCTTTGCCAGATTGGGGTGGCAGTTGGTACTTCTTGGCTCATGCTGTGTCACTCCAACCTCTGCCACCTTTTCTTTGTGAGTTTCTCATCTGTGTCCCTCCTAAGTGCACTTGTTCTTGGATTTAGGAGTCACCTAGATTATCTGAAATAACTTCATCTCAAGTTGATTATACGGGCAGAAACTTTTTTTTCCAGATAAGGTACCCTGAAAAGATTCAGAGATTAGGAAGTGAGCATACTTAGCGGGACCACCATTCAGTCCACCACAAGATCCCCAATTCATGTCACATGGATGGTCAAAGTAATCTTAAGCCATTAAGTGAATTTAAAGTCATCCTAGACTAGTAGAGTCTTTAAGTATCTGGCAGAATAAAGCACAAATATACAAAGAAAAATACATCTTCATCTTAGGCATCAAAAATACTACAAATTCCACAGTACTGTGCTATTCCTCTTCTAGATGTCTTCCCAAAACAAGCATGTATTATGGGGATGCATCCATACCCATGTTTGTAGCAGCACAATTCATAATACTTAAATTTTGGAAATGGCATATATGTCCATCAATGGATGAATAGATTTAAAAAATGTGGTATTTATATGTAATAGACTATGTTCTGCTATAAAGAAGAATAAATTTGAGTCATTTTTAGGAAAATTGATGTACCTTGAGATAAGTGAAATAAATCATACACACAGTTTAAATATGGCATGAGAAACCTAAAACATAAATAAAGAGCAAAATGAAAGATAATGAGAAACAGAGAGTAGATCTTTTGCTAATGGAAGGGGGACCAAGAGAAAGAGACAAAGGAGAGAGAGAGGAGGGGAAGCAGATGAAAAAATTAAATGTGCTGTGTACAAGTACCACACCCCATGAGGAATATAATTATTATGTACTGAAAACACATACTAATAAAAATTGAAAAAATGCCACAGATAATTCCCTGAGGAAATTTAGTAGGTCATGGAAAATACAACAGAACCCACAGACCCTGCTGCCCAGGAACTCATGTTTTGAACAAGTTGATACTGGTCTTTGCCCCCACGCCAGCTGATAACCAGAATGGGCAGCCAATCTACTTGTTGGCTCATGATGTATGCCTTGATGCTAATAAATGGCCTAGTTCTTTCGCTCTATCTTCCTTTACTACTCTGTCTTACTTTTCTTGTTGCTAAGACAAAATACCTGGTCCCCAAATTTAAAGGAAGAAAGGTTTATTTAGCTCACAGTTTATAGAGGTTTCAGCTCATAGTCAGTGGCATGACAGAGGGGCGTTGCAGAGGAGAAACAGTTCATGGCAGCCAGAAGACAGCAAAAGCAAGCAACAAATGACAAACTAGAGTCTTCTGGTCTTCTAAATTCTGATGGAAATGCTGCTGTTAGAGACTGCACCCTTAATTGTAGCATTGTACTGTGAATCAGTCACACACTCCAGATCCAGCCATCTCCGAAAAAGCCCTACCTATGACTGCACAAGACATTGGGGGACATCTAGACACAAGCCACACCTATTCCTTCATTGTTCAAGAATTTGAACAATAAGGTAGAATAGAATTAGTGAGTTCAAGGTAGACGCTAGCCCCAAATCTTATGATATACAAGAGGTTAAAGAGACTATGATGATCAGGTGCAACTCAGAGTTTGGGAGAACATCAGAGGGATTAGAGTAATCAAATGGGAGCAGGTCTGATACAAGCATATACTTAACTGATCCTTTATGTGAAGGAGCTTAATGTGACGACCAATGAACTCACTGAACAAAATATGAAGAATACTTCCTTTTTGCTGGGTCCTTTGGGAGACACAGTTGTAAATAAAAGGAATGCTTTTTTTGTAGCTTAAGAGAAGTGTAAAGCTAAAAAACATGCAAACACGCATATTTCTTGCAAGTGGTATGAACAGGTAGATTGCTACTATTGACATGCTTGGCATGAATCCAGAATCATCTCCCACCTCCATTTTCTGAACTCATGCAGCACTGTTCTTGAATCTCCCTGAAAGTATCTTACTTGAGCTCACTTGAGTAGGTCCCTGTTCAGGCACCAAGTATCTCCTCTTCTGTTCCTGTTATGTTTGATACGTTGCGTCAACTTGAGTAGTTTAGAAGTTTAACTGAGAGACTCAGCAGGGAGCCAGGTTGTAAATATCCTCATCCTGTACAAAGGAGGGCAAGGACATTTTGTGAGTGTTAGACCCCTCCTGAAGGAGGGGTGTTACACCCACCCTGAAGTGGGGGGTGGTGGCCTGTGTACAATAGAAGGGAGGAAAAGAGTTTTGCTTTCTTCTCCCTTTTTACTCTGGCTGCTGCCTTGAAGTATTGCCCCTGTGCCATGCCACCCTGCCTTGGAGCCAGTTGATTACGGACTGAAATCTCCAGAAACTGTAAACTAAATAAATCTTTCCTTGCTTCACTTTGGGTGTCAGGTGTTTTGTCCCAGCAACAAGAGAAAAGTAACCAAGACAGTTCCTTACCTGAATCAGCATGGCAAGCAGTCAATTTTGGGTGATACGAAGCAGTGCAAATTGAATATAGTCAAAAACCCACTTCTTGTAATCTTGAGTAAAGAAAATTTACCAAGATGAAAAGGGAAGAACTTTTAATTAAATTTTCTTGCTACATCAACTTCAGCCTTGTTGCCAGATTCTAGCACAAAAGGATCATTTTCATTTCGTACTCTGGAGTTATTGCCGATCCAAAGCTATTTGAGGGTCCTTGATCTTCCTAGAACGTGCATTAGATAGATCAGAATTTTCACTGGGGAGTATGCCATGTGCCCAAGGCAAAAAGATGAGTTGAAATCAAATAAGAGCTCTTGAATGGGAGATGGCATGATGACAGCAGGTAAGCAAAAGGCCTCTGCAAGGGTCAGAGGAAGAGCGAAGAGATGTTTCTACTGTCCTCTCTGGGTGCCAAGGCAGAAGTTGGGGTGAACATCTGTTATTTCTGTCCAACTTTCTCCTCTTCCCCATTCTTCTGGAAACAATTTGATTTTCCTTTTGGGAGTTGCATCTTCCAAGCTATAACACCTAAACAATTCCAGTCCCCTTTCCATCCATTTTTGATTCTTAAAAGTAATAGTTGAAATTTGGTTCCTGTTGCTCGCCACCAAAAAAATGGTTTCTCTTGGTACTCTCTGCTTTCACGGACGGTGCACCTGAGTCAAGGAAGCCTGTGAGATCACTAAGCAGAGCGTCCCAATGAGGTTAATAAGAGATGGACTTCGTTATGGAGAGAGTCTACCCAGCCTCTTACGTCCAGCTATGAATGTGAATGTGGGGCCCGTCTGGGCTGCATGTTGACAGAGAGATTAAGCTGCACTGGCATATTCTACTTAAGAGTTACTTTGATTGAAAGAACAATATGATATTGATATATATATATAGGGAGAGAGAGAGCAATAATTATAACTCATTTCCCTTGCTAAGCTATATCTTTTACATGAAGGCGACTTGAAAATGAGAGTCTCTCCTTTGTGTATGAACAGAAATGAGACGCCTAAACAGGACACATTATGAGTCATGTTTTATGGCATTGCCCTGTTCACAACTTTTACTGCTCTCAAAAGAACAGAGCACTTACATTTTTCTTTGGTTATGACATGATTCCTTTATCAGTAGTTTCTTTAAAAAAAAAAAAAACTATTTGATTCTCACTGTCTGTTTTTAAGAGATCAGTACACTTCAAAATCAGCTCACTGCCTCCCTGAATGCTAAGTGTTTGCGCTTGCTAGTGTGACCCAGCCTGGCACTGGTTTCCAAGCATCTTTCTCTCTCTGGCTGTGCCATGCATTTTCATATGGACAGACTGAAAGGTGAGCCCAACAGGAAATCAAACAAACACTCTGATATGTTATCTTGCAAAATCCCTCAGTGCCCATATGGAGAGAGAAAAGTCCAACCTTTACTCTAGCCGGCATGAAGGGGCCCAAGGGTCAGGGACAGCCACCTGCTGTGCCCTGGACAGCCCTGCCCACAGCCAGCAAAGGCTCCCTTCAGTAAGAATGGCAGGAGCGGCCAGGGGAAATGCTTTTCTGGCCTCCTGGGTAACTCACAGCCTGAGTCTCTCACCCACTGCTGTGCGAGCCGGAAGTCCAAGAGGGAGCCTTTTCCAACTCTGGCCACAAGGCCACGCGGGTCCTGCAAAGACATTCCAAAGCTCCCTGAAAGAGCATAGAGCAACCATTGTCATGTAAAATTAGTCTGGGCACAGCCCCAGAGAACATACCGTTGGATGTACTCCTGCTCTCCCCACAGAAGGGCATGTGACAGATAAAGACTGTTCCAGCTCCTGGTTTTGGTCAGTGGCATGTGTCCAGCTCCTCCCCATCCATCTGCCCCTTTTCATCTCCCTCACTGATTCAGATGCACTGCACCCGACTCATTGATCGCCGCATTCCTTCCCTGAGGATGCCCACATTGAAGATGGCCATGAAGGCAGGGAGAATACGAAGAATGAACCCAGGGCCTTGGATTTGCCAAGGCTCCATTGAGACTGTCCTACCCTTTAGCAAGCTGGTTTGGCTCCCTTTCCAGGCTGGCCTCCCTCTGTCAAATGTCTACTTTGCCTAAGATCACCCTTCGGCCTGATAACACAGAACAAAGGCACTGTCTAGATGTCCTCCTGAGGCCTTTCATTCATAGCCAAGACTGCTGACATTCTGACTGATGCCTTCCCGGAAGAGGTCTTTGGCTTTTTCTTCATGCCTATGGAAAACTCAAATCTAGCCAATAGCAAATTGTTCTGACCCACTAGAGCCAGCTAGTTCCAGGATGGCTTTTCTGTAGGCCTCTCATCAGTTACTTTCTATTTTCCTTGTGGAGCAAGGCAGAAAGCTGAACCGTGCTCAGAGAATACCCTGGTGGTGAAAACACCAGGGCTCTAAATGAAAAATCAATTGTTTCCCCACCAACTTCTCCAAGAGCAGGCCTCATAGGCCACTGCAAAGATTAATATGAACATTATTATTTCTTGACAGTTCAGGCTTAATTTTCTAGGACACAAAGATTAAGGAATCAAAATCTTGTCCATTTTGATGGCCTATGGGGGAGGTAGGAAAGAATAAATAATTTGATGCAACAAGGTAAAGAAAGAATGAGATTACAAAATGCTCATGATACAATCCTGGATCCAATTGACTGGCTTATAAATATACTAGAAATTTGGCTTTCCTCCAAATGGGACATGAAGATCGTGCCTCCAGCATTGAGTCTAAAGTGAGTCTTTCATAGGTTTGATGAAGTACATAGTGTTGCTGGCTAACCATCCAATGCTCAAGAAAAAGTGTCACCTAAAAATTAACTTTGAGAGCTGGGTGTGGTGGTGCACACCTGTAATCCTAGTACTCAGGAGTCTGAGGCAGGACAGTCGTTGTGAGTTTGAGACCAGCCTAGGCTACGAAGTGAGCTCAAGGCCAGCCTGAATGGCATAGTGAGACCCTGTCTCAAAAATTAAGTTTCAGTTGTAAACTGAGGGAAATGTTGGGAGGAAAATAAGCATACTAGCTACACTAAGATGATGAGATACCTAAGTATTTTTCCCTTTATTTGCCCAACTTCCTATATACCATAATCACTTACTTTTTTAGTCTTAGATAAAGAGCTACACCCGCTTTTATTAGCCTGTTATTTATTCAAACATTTGGTTTAAAAAAATGACTCCTTTACTGTCTTCCCCATAAATATCCCAATTCACACATCTCCAGTTCTCATCTCCATCTTCCTGGGCTCACCGAGTGTCTTTTTACTCCTCTTCTGATAACTAAGTCCTCTCCTAAGTGGCTTCTTGCTTATAGAGTTCTCCAACAGCAACCAGAACAACCTTTCTAAAATAGAAACTTGGTCTAGTCACATTCCTGCTGAATCTCTTCAATAGCCTTTCCTGTCTCCAGGAGACAATATAAATTCCTTTCTGTGGCACACAGAGCTCCTCAAAAGTCAACTAGCCAGCTGCTTCAACCTCACATCTCCTTCCTCAACCACTCCCGCAGAGCGCTGTGTCTTAGTTACTTTTCTCATTGCTGGCACAACACTGCTTTCTCCAGAATCCGCCTTCTGGCAATACTCAGCTACTTGCTTCCTCTGTTTACTGGTCTTCTGATAGGCAGTTCTCTGTCTGAAACTCCTCCCCATAACATGAATTCTTGGAAAACTACTGTGCAGACCTCTAGGCCTTCATGAAGTTCAGAAACATCCATGCATCCCCATCCACGCGTCTGACACTCACCTCGTTTGCATGATGTACTGTTTTGGAGCTGGATTTCCAAGTAACCGTCTCTCCCTAAAATGTAGGCTCTGGAAGAGCAAAAACCCAGTATGGTTCATTTCTGAATCCTAAGTATCTGGCTGCTACAGTGCCCAGCACAGAGGAGAAGCCAGGTAAATGTTTGTTTGATTTGATTTAATAAAAGAATGAGGGCAAATCAAAGATTAAAATATGGCTCTCTATCATACTTTTAGTTGTATTTAAAACTGTATCATCTAAAGTACTCAAGAAAAAGCAAATCACGTCAAATGCCCATTGCATTCACCTCTAGAGTCTAGATTCTAGACCAGTGATTGTGAACCTTTTAGTTTTTAATAATAACAACCTACTGCGGCATGCATGCCATAAATTCACTGCCACTGTTCTAGACCTTTTCTGGATCCTAGACATTTCCCCCTTGAATCTAGATTCTAGATTCTAGGCCTGTTCATCCCTCTCACTGTTTACCATTACATCCCCAACCCCTCAGACAAGCAAGCGTCTGTCAGGGAAGGTAAACAAGCACCTAGTGAAATATCGAGGCATCTGAATAGAGCTGCTCCTAGGATTTCTATCACAAAAGATTATAGGTGACAGAATGGATGCGGCCAACGTATTACAGTGTATGTAAGCGGCAAAGGATTATGAGATCAACACTGAATTGCAGGAAGGTTTATGTCTTGAAAAGCATCTCCTCCTTTAAGAAGTATCCTTTGCAGTATCTATGGCATCCTGCTATAATGTCTCTGTGTCTTTCGGATCATTCACTACTTGACAGAAGATAAGGGGAGGAGATAGAGAAACTTAAAGCCAAGGTGGCAGAAACCACTACCCAGTGAAGCTCGGCTACAAAGAAAGAGAAAACATTTCCTGGGCAATAAAAGTTGGCTAATGCATGGTCACAGTGCCTGGAGTATGGGTTCCATTTCGTCTGTCCATTAGCCGTGTGACCTTGGGCCGGTCACCTGAGCTTTTAGAACTTATTTCCTCAGTGCAGAATTAGACAGGATTGAAGCAGTGTCCTGAAAGAGTCCATGAAATTGCTTCAGAGGCTTAAAAACGTGTGCTCAACATCCAGGTAAGTACTTAGGCCATGGATAGACAAGAACTGGGCACTCCCGGCACGGCTCTGCACAACCTGTATACCCTTGCATGTCCTTGGTCAGATTTTTATACTTCACTAAGCTTTAGTCTCCCAATTTGAAAAAGTGTTTATAAAATGGAACTTCCAGAACTGTTGGGAGGCATTGAAAGTAGCAATCATGTGGCGAAGGGTAGCTCTGAAATGGTTGGATTTGAGGCCTCACGGCAGAGTAATAGGAGCTCAGACCCACCTATTTTCAAATCCCAATTCTCTGGGTGACCTCGGGTACAGGACTCAGTTTCTCTGAGCTGGTTTCTTCCTGTCCAATGGAAACAATGGTGGCACCTACCTCAAAGGGATGGTGAGAAGAATACAAAAAATAAATCGAGCCAATAGTTTGAAGGAGAACACTCAGGAGCTGTCAATGTTTTTGCTCATTTTTCTGTCTGTATTGAGTCCTCTGGACCAGGTTTCCCTTCCACTCTGGCTCCTTTTTAGTTCATCTCCCTGAGGGCAGAGGGCCTCTCCTTCCCATCCTTCCCAAGGGAAGAGGGAAAAGCATAGTGACAGAGGAAGGGCCCAAGGTGACCTTGGAGGCACACAGAAAGCTGGCCTGGCACTCATCTGCCCTGGGAACCCACTGGTTCACCCCACCTTACCTCCTTTGGTTTCCAGAGCTTAAAATAGCCTGAACCGGTGTGGCCACATTTCACCGTGCCCTAGGGTGTTTTCAAAGTCTGCTCTGAGCTCCTCACTATCCAGGCCACAGTTCTGAGCTATTCATACACACTGGGCTCCACCAGGTCTGCCGCAAGAATGTGTTCTGAGTGCTTTTCTGCTAAGGCCCTGTCTGCAGGCAGCTCTGTTCACTCAGTGGGTTCAGATCGATCAGCCACTTTATAGGCAATAAATAGGGATGGTGAGCCCCTTACCGTGGGGGACAGGAGTGCTACTGTCAGGAGGGAAGGGGCTACAGGTTCTTAGCAAAGGTTGAGGGTCATGTGATGGGAAAAATACCTGCACTGAAAGTCAAGTGACTGGTGTTCCAGACCTACCTTTGCCCACCCACAATCCTCTGACCTGGAACAAGTTACCTCCCCATTCAGGAACTTCTTGTGGTATCAAGATAAAGCCTCTGTAGGTCTCTCAAGTTGGTTCTGCTCCCCACTTTGTACTGGCTTCATTCTAAGGCCGAACAAGATGTCAGGATGGCTCCCTGCAGCCACAAACCTAGTTCTCCTATCCATGTCCAGCAGGAAATGAGAAAGCTGCTCTCTCCCTCTTCACCATTGTCCAATCCATTGTCCTGATTCCTGTGGGTTGTACTGAGCTACACACTCCTCTATAGTGGGGGGCATGGTGTACTGGACCATGGAGCCCATGGTGACTCCCCTCTAGGGGGCTCCCCCAAATGGCAAACTGGAAAACTGAAATCTGCACCTACGGCCTCCTTCTCAGCTAACGTTTTGCAAGCCAGCTGGGTCTGGCCTGCCAGATGCTCCAGCATGAGGTGTGGGGGTATAGCAGTCAGAGAGTACCGTTTTCTTGTTGCATCACCTGTGGCTCCTGGCAAGAGCAGTTGCTTTAGTGTCTAGTCACTTTACATGTGTTGAGAAGCTTCCAAACCCTGAACTGCAGCAACTGCACATGTTATCGAATACAGGGGTTTCAGGGGGGACCCCTCACTTTTCACCTTCTTGCTTGACCCCCCTAGTGGGCAAAGAGCATCTTTCCCAGAAACCTGAATTTCGAGCCCTTCCAGGAATTTCTGAGCACCCATCACCCTGCTCTGATTATCTTTCTGCTTGAAAACTGCCAGAGTAGTTCCTGTCCCCTGTATGTGAGCGCTGGTCAGGGTATTCCCGGAACCAGTTGCTGGGCCAGATGGAGAGGAATACTCACCCATAGGGCCTTGATTAGCATCTCTGCCAAAAGATTCAGACTAAGAAAGAAAACGCTTTCCTGAATTTGTTATTACGTTAGTATTTCTGTAGTACTTTAGTCATTAAGTTACAATGATTAAAGGGAAGGGGAGGGATGGAAATCAGGCAACCTAAAATAGAAATGCCCACGTCCTGTTCCTAAACCAACCCAGATCTCCAGGTAAGGACCTCAGGACACAGGTGAATAGAATAGTAGAGGATGTCAAAATTCTGTCCAGGCCCATATTATGGTACAGAAGGCACCGATGGTTTCACCCCAACCCCCTAAACCTTCTTCCTGCTTCATGTGCCCATTCCCCCATTCTGTCTGGCAGATTACTTTGGGTGACTGGAGCTTACCTTGCCTAGGTTGGTCCTTGTGTAATGACTGACCACTGGCTGAATATCAGAAGGCCAGTTCCCTACCTCAAGTGTGTGTGCATGCAGGCATAGTTACAGTCCAGAGCTGCCCTGGGGGGGTCGGGTTAAGGTTGAAGTTGGCCAGAGGTTAGACCTGCCCTTGGCTTCTTGCCTGTCTTCATCCTGCTCCTCAGTCCTTAGAGGACTTTTGAATTGATTTACATGCACCCAAATCCCCATCCTAGTGTCTGTTATGAGGAACCCAGTCATATTGAAATGAGCAGACTTGGTAGCAGCCAGTGAAAGCCCTGACTTCTGCTCTGACTGTAAATATGCCATTGTCATTATTGAGGTGAATCTTACGTCTGAGCTAAGGCTCTGGTAGCAACATAGCTTCTTTCTGTTCAGAAAGAGATCATCACTTAAGAACTTTCTATAATTCTTTCTTTTCCTTTCAAGCAAGATTAAAGAATTACACACTAAAAAAAGCATCAATTAATCCTGGGTTTAGTTTAAGGCCTCCTTGATTAGAAAATGCTAACTGGTTACCAGAGGAATCCACTTAAACCCCAAGCCCCTAAATAAACAAGGAAGGAAAGAACCACTGTTCTTTCATTAACAACAGCAAGAACAACAAAAAAGACCACTATCTATGGTGGAGAGTGGCCCCCTGATCCCAGAGGCTCCTGGGTAAAGTGAGGCTGAGGATAGAGGGGAGAAGCAAGCTGTGAGAAGTGAGCGGCAGGATGCCTGGAGGACTCTTCAGGACTCTGCTTCTGTGGACAAGAGGAGCCATCAGGTACAGGACCTCTAAGTCCATTTCCTCATCTATGGTAATGATGACCCTGTGAGTCCTCGGTTGCCTCAAAGTTCTCATCTGCCCCAGGTGGGATGTCCATGCTGCTGCACAGTATTACATTTTAACTCTGAAATTTATGTTTTTAATAGAAACCAGGAAACCGTAGAAATAACTTTATTAGCGTCCTTTGATTTTTCTCAAAAGTAAGCACATTCACAGCACTAGAAGCAGATATACAAATGTTCAAGGCTGTCCTTGCTGAGTCCAAGAACAATTCCTGGCCCCAGCCAAGATGAACATTGGGAATTTCCTCTTCTTAAGCAGCAGCTCGGATGTCCAAATCAGAAAAGTCTTTGTCTTGGGCTCATGCAAGCCTGGTTCTTACTCTCTCCTACAGGGCAGGACCATCATTTGGAAGACGGTTATATTAAACAAAACAAAACAAAACAAAACAAAACAAAACAAAACATCTGTCTGCCACATTGGAAGGCTGGGTAATTGCAATTCCAGGACTTCTCGTAGGTGGTTTCTTCAAATGCTTTCATTTATTTGCTGCTTAATGTGGAGCTTATTTATGCAGTTTCTTTTTTTCCCAGGGAAGCTACAAACTTGGTACAGCTAATGGACTGCATATCACTGACATTAATATAGTTCCAGGCAACTTAATGCTAAAGTGATCTGATGATTTGTTATTATGAAAAGCATCTATTTTTATTGAGAATGAAAGATTAACTACTTGGGTGTCCATTCAGAAAACAACATAACTGCTAAAAGATATGTGTGTCTAGAAAGAAAGGACAGGAGGAGAAAGGGACAAAGGAAGAGAGGGAAGGGAGAGAAAAGAACGAGGAGGGAAAGAATAAGTTCACGCATGCTAGTAATTTTCAACTCCTGGCAGGCTAGCCCAGCTCTGTCCAATAGAAATATGACGTGAGCCATATGTTCAATTTTTAAGTTTCTGGTAATAACATTAAAAAATCAAAACAGTGAAACTGTTTTTGAATAACATATTTGATTGAACCTAATGTATCCTAAATTTACCTAACATAGCTTCTTTAATTTTTTAATGTATTTTATTGATCACTATACTATGTGATCATTATAAAAATTAATAAGTTATATTGCATACCTTTTCCCCATTTTTCCGTCTTCATAACCCAATGTGGTCTTTGTACTTGGAGCACATTCCACGTCAAGTGAACCGTAGTTTAAGCACTCACTGGTCACGATATTAAATAAAGTCTTTTCAAAAGGACACTAACAATCCCCAACGGCCACTGATCGTATCCAAGCCTTCTTCTCATTCTCTCTGCTGCACCTGCAGTTTGAGTCACATTCGATCACCTACTCCTGGGTACATTCTCCTCCCTCCATTTACCTTCCCACTTTCCATCTTGTCCAACGCTGCACTCACAGTGCCCTCATTGTGTTCCAAATCTAAGTTCCCTCTGTGTGACCCTTTGTCCCCAAGCCAGGCTTCCAGGCTGAACCCAGCTCCTCGTGTCCAATCACGCATTGCCAGTTGCCTGACATCCCAGCATCTATGACCAAACATTTCTAACCAGTCCCATTGCCTTAATCTCTTTCTCATTAATGAGACTCAGTATCTGACACTGCGATGTAAAGAAGGAGGGGTTTACTTTGGCTCATGGCTTGTAGAGATTCCAGTACCTATTTGGCTGGCTCCAAGGAAGGGTGGTTTGGCAGAGGGAACATGGTGGATGGGGGTTGTTCAAGGCATGGCAAACAGGAAGCAGTGAGTGAAGGGAGGAGCTGGGAGGGGAGATGAATTCTTTCAAGCCACATCCCCAGTGACCCACCTCTTCTAACAAGACCCCACTTCCTGTCAGGAAGTCCCTTATAAGTCCCCATAATCCAATAACCTTTTACCCATGCCAGCTCTCTTCTCTGACATCTGGATTTTGTCCATGAATCATCACTATTGAGCAAATATTTAATGAGCACTTATTATGTACCAGCTGTGGGAATACAGCAATGGACATACCAGATCAAAATCCCTTCTTAACAGAATTGACACTCAAAAGGGCAGTCTTGTAATAACACATAACCAACAAGTAAAATGATACAATATGTTAGAAAGCAATATTCATGATTGAGGAAATTGGAGCAAGATAAGGGGAAATGGGGAATGTGGAGAGGGCTGGTTAGGGGACCTCAGCAAAAAGCTGACCTTGAGGCAAGGACCTGAAGGAGGTGAGAGAACAGATATACAACAGAGAACCCATGCAAAGACCTCATGGCTGAGTTTTTCCAGTGTTTGAAGTTTGAAGAAACCACTGTGGCTAGGGCAAAGGGGAGAAAAGAAGGAAAGAAGGTAAGATATGGGAATCTAGGGCCGACAGGCCTTTGCAGCCATTGTGAGGCCTTTGGTCCCCCAGGCTTGGAACTCAAGGCTGGTTTCCCCTGGGCCTCCCCACTAATTCAGTCTGCAGGACTCCCCCTCCTGACATCTCTTGATTGCATCCCTGCTTGCTGACAAGTTTATTCTGTCCCCATACCCTAACTTTATTGGTAGATTACTCTTCTTACAGTCCAGCAGCAGTCATAAACTCCTTTTCTACAGTGTGTCTTCTGCACCTTCTGAGTAAGCTATAAAGTTTCAGAGGAGTGTCTTAGGGCCCCTCCTCTGTCTCCCTCCCCTTCTTGCCCACAGCTACACTTCCCTGTGCCTTATGATCTTCCTAACCCCTGTTGTTCCACCTATCTGCCATATACAGAGTCGCCCCTGGTTTCCGTGACTAATCATTCTCTTCCATCTAGACCTCCCTCAATCAGTTGTCACCCCCAGCTGCTAGTGACTTCTTTGAAGTCTCACGGCATTTTGCATTTGTTTTTGATAGCACATTTGCCACATTTGACTGCGTTATAGTTGTTCTTTATTTCTTCTCCTGAGTCTGTCTGGAAACTTACCTTTGCAGTCTGGGCAGACCTCATC